>JAGDQP010044868.1:0-15759 GCA_022664845.1 Lepisma saccharinum
CAAGTTAGCACCCCAAACTTTGACCGGGATTTTCCCGGTATCGGTGAGGGTACAATCGAAGATCTTTGTTGGTTCAATGAGTACAATGGAAGTACTTGAAAGTACAATTATTTTTATCAATAGTACCATCACTTGGGGTGCCAACTTGACATACGCCTCTTAATCTGCTACCGGGAGATCGGACTCTGGCTGGATAATAAAATAGCTTGTTAAACCACATTATATGGAACACTGTGAACATCACTTAAGAAGATGAGCAAAAGAAGTCACAAAGACACTAACCCAACCATATTTACTATGTCACTGTACTTCTTATATTAAACAATTATAGACTACATCTTTTAAAATACGCATCGAAAGATGAAAAAATACTGCATTTTAGAAGAAATTAGTAATTTTCTTCCTCAGGTGAGTAGCCGATTGAACTGGGGCCTGTTTAAAGGATGCCTACTCTAATTGAAAAATATACCCAAGTTTTTAAATCTAGTATAACAGGATCCTGTAAAAGGATATTCGGTGCGGATAGATTTGTAGAGCAAAGTGATATTGATATTTCGTATCTTGAGTTCGCAAGCGTGAATTCCTTAAGTTTGCAAGAACAAGTAAAGGAGTAAGTATATAATTGCAGAAACAGAGGATCTTCGCGCTGGTAACTTATGCGGTGTTAGCGACGCACAGTGGTAATACCTAAGAAAACAGGTATTGGAAGTTATCACCTGTTGAGATTATAAAACAACTATTAAGAAATATGTTTAAAATATGTCCTATCCTTTGCCTAGCGTAGATGATATCATAGCAACGAATCTTTGAGGTCTTGATCTAAATCAAGCTTATTTTAATTGTCATTAGATAAGAAAGCAAGAAAATTGTTGGTCACTAACGCACCATGGGCAATCTTGTGAACATTTGCTATTACTTTTCGGTCTCAGTACACCACTGTTCGCCTTCTAAAATTTAATGAACAGTAGTGTCCTTATGCCGAACGTTTCAATGAATCACGTCGTCATTAGTGGATAAGGGATAAAAGATTGTTATATTAAGGTTTACCAAGTATTACACAAGTTTCGACAAATAAATATAAGGTAAGAGTTCCATTGTTAATTATTTGCACAGGAACTTGAATATCTTGGATATTATTTATCGGCAGAAGGATATCTCTTTACCTAATCACCAGGAATCAGTATCGGTGTGTATACGTGTGCGGAGATCTTTAGTTACGTTGAAGAAAAGATCGTAATCATTTTTTTTTTCAATTATAGTTTCTTTTAGACACTACAATGTTCATTTGGCTCAGATTGTCTTTTTCGTTTTTTGAACTTATTGTGTTTGCCAGATTCCTTCCAAGGATTAGAAGAAAGACACAAATCTGGTTTGGAGGTGCTTTGTTGCAAAGGGAAAGAAAATCTTATTTGGTAAAAGAGAGAGAAGGAGAGAGAGAGAGAGACCTTGAAATAGAGAACGATAGCGATGGACTCTACAAGGAGTAAGATAAAGCGAGAGAGCCAGAAGTGAGAGAAGGAGACAAAACACCTCCTGCCGACACTGAACAAATGTTTTGGACGTGTGTGGGAACAAAATTCGCGGCTTAAGAATTATTTGTGTCTGTCAGTAGATTTATTTGCCTCACTTCGTTTTGCTTTTGTTTTCAGTAGGCCTTGAGGTCTAGTCATACCTTCCTTTTTTACTCTTGTGCAGTATCAAAGAGACCAGACGTAGGCTATTTCCCATATGGAGAGGGTTTGATAACAAAACAAACAATATCACACACACATGTAAACACTCATTCACTCGCAATTTTCTTATACTGTAGTGAAGATGAAGAGTAATTGAATGATTTCATTTTATCTATTGGTAGATAATAGTGTGTTTTAGGAGAATCATTATATATTTTAATATAGAACTTCGAGATTGAAATTCGAGTGTGTAATATTAGTAATGCTTTAAGACTGTCGAGTATGACTACATATATAAATAATGGAAACGGAAATCCCAATATTACCACTTGCGTTGAAGTCAGCATATTGAAATGAGAGAGAGAAAGTATGGATATATAGATAGGAAAACAGGAAGTGCTTGAGGAGGGGATAACTCATTATAGAATTCGACTCGACATTATTTTAGTTCATTGGATGTTAGATTTAGACTACTCGTATGAATGAACTGTTAATAAATACAGAGACTTCCAGGGCAAATTCCTAAGATGAAAACCAGAAAAAAATCTTCTGAATATGTCAATTTTTAGAACAAGACACAAATATATCCATCAGAAATGACACAATATCACGAGCTAAAACGACGCAAGAAGTTTCAGCTTTAAAAATGACAATCTAACGTTTGTCGAATTTGAACCATTAATGGAATTCCTATAAGCATATGATCGTAGCACCACAAACAAAAAGTTATGTTAAAAGTAACTTCAACTACGTTCTTCTTTATATGAAGTACTTCCTATTTATTTAAAAAAAAAAGGATAATATATAAAGCAGCTTATTTCAATATGGCAGCCGTAATGGTCATACCACTCACAGGTAACTCCATCTATTCAGCGTGCATTGGTATGTATTAGTAGTCTTTAATTTCTTAAACTGTTTCGCAACTAAAGTGTTGTTCTAGGCATTTTATTATCACACAAGAGTCTACATTTATGGTAAAACTGACTTCTGTAATGTATTTATGATAAACTACTAGCCCAGATCGACATAATACACGACCGTTCTCTTACCTCAATATATTAAAAGAATAGAATCTAACCTGACTTTCTAACTTATGCCCGTCGATTTTGTGATCAACGTTTTCATTGCATGTAAAAAATAATCTAACCTGCCTTTTCTAACCTGTTTCAGTGTAGCAGAACAAGTTTTGAAAGCAGAAAGAAACAAAATGCAATGTCCCTTAGAAAAAATGTTTTGGGTAGACGGAATTTGAAAAAGGGTCCACTGGCACATTGATCTGAAGCTTTCTTCACCGCACCACGAAGACAATTTCTGTTCAAGGCTTTTCGAGTGATATTTATATCTAGTTCAATAGTCTATTAACAGAGTACATTCTGTACCATACTGCGACAATAAGGTCTACCAAACAATACCTCTAAGGCACAGTTCAGCCAGTACAAGTATATTCACTGATGTCTAAAAAGTATCTTTTTTCTTTGTTATGCACAAATGCTTCTTTTCTGTCTTTTTTCTGTTTATATTCCTCTCAGGCATCCATACTTAGTTTAATAAAGTTTTGATGCCAAAGGATCTTGGGTAACTAGATGAATGCACGTAATTTTACATGAAATTATATGCAATTATACTGTTAATTGATACTGATATATTTCATTTTCTGCCCTGCGAAAGTAAAAAAAAAAGTATCTAAATTAATTAAATATTAAGGTACATTTTTTTAAAAAAATGTAACAAAACAAACAATACAGAATAATTTAATTGACTGATTGTTTAAGCTCCTTGGTTAATTACATTAAAATGTTTTGTAATACACACTATAATTAAATCATTTATTTTTATATAATATATCTCTTTCTATTTAGGCAAACAGAATTAATTTAAAAGCAAAATAAACCCTTCGTGAAAAACAAGTTAAAAGTTTTTAATACTAATTACTATATATACGTCATTAGTTTTTGAAACATAAAAAAACAGGTAAATTATGTTTTAGCGTAGTGGCGTGGATGAAGCATATAAGATTAAAATATATGACAAAAGTACCGAAACACATTACTGGTAGTACTTAATTATTGTACAAGGCGTCTTGAATGTAAAATTTCACAACTTCACAGAAAAAAGTTTGTTTGTTGTTGACAAAAAGAAGTTGAAATACAGCCCAAACGAAGTTTATTTGTTTCAGACAAAAATTCGTTTAAAGACATTTGATGAGCATCAGTGAAGAAAAAAACTGCAGTGGTACCAAGCAGAACTAAAACATGGGCCAGTCAGTTGGTGGCTCGATGTCTTACCCGCGTGTCCATAGTGATTGTTGTCTAGATGAGTTCTGTTCATATAGGAAAACTATTAGAACTTAATTCCCACTATTACTGCATAGAAATACTTTATAGCGATGGTTGGAAAGTAAGCAACTTAACAAGCAAATGATAATTTACTTTCTTTCCTGTGAATCATATGCTTCGTGAGCTTCAAAAATATCACTCTGAACATAAACTGATATATTAAAAATTGTTAATAATCCATAAATATCAAGGTTTCAAGTAAGTATGGAAAGTGACGATATAACAAAATGCCTTACAGGATAATTCATACCATTTCCTTTGCACATTATTCATGTGCTAACATTCTCCGCGAATATGAATTTTCCTCGTATTCCTCAATGTCATTTTTGTACGAAGTTTCACGTACCACAGGTTGGAAAACACTGTACTAAGTGAATTAAATATTTGGTGTAATGTCCGATTCTCTCCCTGGAAGCACGCAGACACAAAAGCAGACAGGGAGCCAGTTGCGCCCTGTTGACCAAAGGAGGAATACCCAAAACTTCATATAATGTGGCAAAACCTACCAGGGAGAAAAGCCTACATTATGCCACAGGGAAGGGCACAAAAAGAGCAAAAGAACCGCTATCGGATCTGAAGACAAGGCTAGTACCTACCCTTCGGTGCCTTGCTTCAGCATGGTACCCATCGAAGAGAATACACGCACTAGAGTAGAACACGAGGAATGCAGGGAAGAACAGTACCAAACCGCAGAGAAGTTGGCGAACAGCAGAAGGATAAAACACGAAGAGAAAGACCCCAAAGAAAAAAAGTGGGGATACTTCGGCGAGAACATCCCGCAGGAAATTGTACTCAAACCATCCATCAGATTCTCAAATCTGCATTCTCTTAGCCCTATGCTCATTAAAGACATACAGAAGAAAGAAGAAAAAAAACCTTTAAAATAAAACATGCGCAAAAGAAAAGCAATTAAAGAACCGACGAGAAAATATCTAGAACTCAAGTCACTATTTTAGTGATCTACTGTAACTGGGTTGCTCCTCAGAGGTGCCCATCAGGTCGTCGAGCAGACCGGAGTTCACAGCTCATTCCACCTTATTTAGCTCGCCTTCACCAAAACTCACTTTTCATAAACGCTAAAAAACAAAACTCAACATTGAACTATATACGTCCAGGTGAAGTCCAGTTCCCGTCCCTGGGATAGTATTCGACCCTTGCACTTCGACACTGTACGAATAGTTCGGCGGTGGAGAAGCCTGTGCACCCTACCCAAAACCAAAACTGCAATTTGATTCCAACATCCTACCTAGTTCCTACAAGCTTAAACCACACATGCTACACCCAGTACATGAAGACTTGAGGACCAGACATACTGAATGGTTAGTCACTAAAATGTACAAGGCTCAACGCAGCCACGCGCAAGTTAGCATTGAACGCGAAATTTGGATAAACCTAACTGGTTTGGCTATTCTCTAAAATTTACTTAAGTAACTGTTCAACATACCCGAACCTAACTTCATCTGACCCATTTTATTATATACATGTAGAAAAATATTACTCCTCGGACTGACATAACGAAAGAATGAAGACCTTCAAGCAGCAATACAACTATAAGGTTAAACTCCCAACTTCTTAATAAAAATCTTCACACGAGGATTATCTGGTAAAATGTATTATTTTACTTAAGGAAAACAAACGCAATGCAAGAAGGTTTATCATTGAATTTCACCGGAAAAAGAAAGTTTCTGAAGAAATATTTTAGCACATTTAAACGTGCTTTCAAAACGTGTTAATTTCACATAATAGATAATAAATTGAAATTTACAGTAACGCTCTACGTCTAAGCGAGCAATAATTTCACATACAATATTCTCCAAAAGATTAAGATATATCGGTATCCAAACATTAAGTTAAGTGTTCTACACTTTGGCCCAGTTAAAACGAAATTTATTCTATCACAAAACTCAACCTTTCTTTCTGTGAAAACTATTAAATACAACTATATTTACTGGACAGAATTTAGTTTTAATATTCCAAATTTATCAAAGTTAGTATGTGTTTACACTTTTGAATCAACACAACCTAACCGCCAGTTTGATAAAAACAAATATGAGAACCATGGCTTAGGTTAGGTAAATTTTCAAGAACACAATTTATATTAGCGTAGACTGGCTTACGGATATCGAAAGTAACGAAGGTGTTTCCAACTTTGTACCCGAAATAAAGCATTGCGATACGTTTAATTTTGCGGTTAACTATAGCAGACATATCTATCGAATTCATCAAACAAATATCAATTTCCAAAAATGAACAATCAAAAAATGTTGAGTGGGGGGGATGGGACGTGCATTTCAAAACGTTGCATTACACAAAGTATAAGATGAAAATTTCCATAATTTACAAGCAAGGTCACCATATTGAAATTAACTACCTAAATATATGTGAAATAGACCTGGATTTCTGAGAGAAAAGAATTTTGAACCATTAACCATACATACCTGGGTCTGGATACCCGACCCCTGAGGCCAACCAAAGTAAAAGGTCATATTCAATTCACACATATGTCCAAAAGAAAAACACACCACAGACATGCTGAAGGAAAACTGTATCACTTTCACACACACACACTGGAAAGGCGATTTCAGACACACAATGAATTATATTTATTTGAAATAAAACAAAGAGAAGAAACACTGCACACCACATAAATACGAACAAAATCACTTCACACACTCAACACACCACCATGAGATACTCCTCGTCCACTTCCAGTCAGGGCCAATATGGAAGATGAAACGCCGAACTGCAGGATGCAATATATTTCGCCTACAACTTTCTGAGGTCGTAGTAACCAGCTACTATATGTTTTTCTCCAACTGTAGAGGCTGCTTTAAATTTTTGTAAACTTTAAAAATGTTAGGTTGCATTATAATTAAACTTTATATGCAATTCTCTAACGCAGCCGTTAATGTCGGAACCTACACTATTCGACGACCATATTGAACTTTTTCTATCGGCAGCTAGCCAATGAGAGACGAGAATCCAACCGGAAACAAAAAAGAGGAAGGGGCGTGGCTCAACATCCTAATTAATACAGCAAAATTAATTCAACAAAGCTTGTTTATGAATATTAAAACGAAAGAAAACTTGATGAAGAATATAATACAATAAGATACTCAAAGAATAACTAAGTAATAAAAGAAGAGAACAATAAATAATAAAAACCCGCCATTTCAACAATGAAAGAGATAATGGGATAGGGTCGGCATCTTTACACTTGGACGAATTGAAATCCTTTGAACTGAGGTGATGTCGGCTAAAGAAAATATCACCTTCGTCTCTGAAGCAACGGAGCTTCAGAAAAGAAGAAAAAGAAAACACACAAAAGAAAGGGGAGATATGACGTAAACACCCGATGGTGCGGAGATCACTACATTGGAAAGTAGTTTATTCTAAATAATGTGTTACATTTATACAAGTTGCAATACACAATCCTCTGAATGCATGTTTAGTGTCATGGTGCACGCGAAATGGACTGCCCCAGCCCACATGTAAAGCTGTTCGTAACCATTATGTCGTTAGAGGTTGCGATCACGTGCGTTCCAAGTATACTTCTCGAATGCGATGACGAATTACATATGGGCAAGTAACTTAATTCGACAGAGGTCGCGTTGTCTAGGAGAGTGTAGATTTTTCTTTCGTGAGATCATGGCAATGACGTAATGACTCCGGGAAGACATGATCATTATCCGGGCACTCAGATTCCATTGTTGGATAAGAAAATCGGTAATGAACGTACAGGGATAAAGAAATTATCTTGTTCACGTCTATTAGAAAGCTGTTGAAGTTATCGAATACAGGACAATCAAAGGGATTGTGATATGAAGAGAGATTTTTTATAATAGGACCCTGCCATTATTACCCTGAACGTTGTTACGACGAACATTTGCATAAAAATGTTGATCAAATTCTTTGTGTTGACATTCATGAACGATATTGAACGGAGTCTGTGTCAGCCCGTTACCGCAGCAGAAGCCCAGCATGCTCTTCAACATATGAAGATGTTACACTGCTGAGAAAAGTCACGAAATTTTTCGTCCAACGAGCATGTCTGGGATGTGATTGGAGTTCAATGCGTCGCTCGTGGCCAACCATTAATGACCATCCAGGTGCAGCATGTGGGAACGTAATTCCACAGGATGCCTTTCGACATCCCTAGAATAGAATGCTTACGAGGTTGCATGCCTTCGTTCAACATTACCATGGCTACAGTTGTTAATGAGGAGGAAAACGTTCAATTATGATATGGTTCTGTGTGTGAATCCTGTAAGTTGTCATCGTTTAAAGTCAATGTAAAGCAACGATCTCCAACAAAAGATGGTAGCACTACATCCGTATATGTCTAATGTATTTTTATCGTGGCACCAAATTTCAGTGCTTCTCCAAGAAAATTCAAACCTAGAGAGTTCTAACTTTCAGAGAAGAAAATTAACCAATTTAAGAGTTCTACCAATGCCGATTTTTTTCATTGTTGAAAAAGCTTCATTGTTATAAGGTTTGATATTCACAACAACAATCAAGCAATTTCAAGAATAAAGAAAAACGAAAATAAAAAAACCTTCATTGATCGATCTCTTGAATTGGTTATGAACATTCTTCCCTGAAAGTTAGAACTCTCTAGGCTTGAATCTTTAGAAGCAGCATTGAAATTTCGTGCAACAATAAAAATACATTACAGATATGTACAGAAGTAGTGCTACCCTCTTCTGTTGGAGATTGTTGCTTTACTTTAACTACAACTTACATCGCTGTAATACATCAAATAGGCTAATTCATTCACCTTGCATAAGTCCTTCTTGGTGCTGGAATTGCTGTTTTTATCAGCAGATTCTTTTTTCTTTGAATAATGGTTGGTATAACTCATAAGTACAAGTAACAGTTACACGAATAGAGCTTGCCTCTAAAATAATTTCTTAAGTAAGTGATAGCAGTATGCGTGACATAATTGTTCTCACTCCCTTCTCGGTTTTTGCGTTCGCATTCCACTGTTATCAGTCAATATCGTTTAAAGTAAATATTAATGGAATCTTCTAAAACGGTTTATTTCGTAACGTACTCATGACTATAAAAAGAGAATCTAGAAACGCGTCAATCGCGAATTTGAGGAGAACCTGTTAACTTCACTGTTCTGCTCCATTGTCTGAGATTTATTGTTAAATCTTTTAATTTCCTTAAATAACAACATTATCAAGTGATTTTTTAAAAATGTTTATAAACTTTAGGCAGGACTCATGCTTAGGGCGGGTAAGAGGATGTTGGGAGGTAGTTGACTAGGGCCTAGTTATTAGGTACCGTCCCGACAATTGCCTGATATGACTGAGGAAACATCCTGGAAAAACCTTAGTCAGAATGACTGTCGCTGGTATCGTTCCTAGGACCTTTGAAATTTTAAGCTAACACTACTAACTGAGCTATGGTCTTCCAGTAACATTATTAAGTGACACATAACTTAAAAGAGCCCTCTACTTTATTCACTATTATCTTGGAATTTCAGTGGATTCTTGTCAAGAAATAGAGATGTCTAGATGCTATAAATTAAAACAGATATAAAATAAGATTTCTACGCCTGAGGATTGTATTGTTGGATCTCCATAGGTATTCTTATGGAGATACAATAATACAACAGGCATCGAATTGACTTCATGACTGCTGTCTGCCATCTATCATATAGGTATTAAATTCAAACCAATCGGTAGGAGGCCTCTCATCCAAATATTGTTTCTAACAAGCGCACTTAATTTATTCGTAATTGACCAAATATCACCGAATAATTGTCGACGATGCATTATGTGCTAGTATAACATATAGAGACATAAGATCCATAGCGTGCTATAAAAGTGGCGAGTTAACCCCAGGTCTACCTAGAAAATCGGTGGGACTAAGCCGTCCCGAGTCAATTTTGAAGTTAATCCCGGAATATAGTAGAGAAATGATTCATAGAAACACAGATTTTAACTTGATTTCCTGCAAAACAATCATTTAAAATATCCGAACTAGTATCATTATTGCTAATAGAATAAAAGGACATTTCAAATCATATGTCAATTGGCTGATGCTCGTTATTTAGGAAAATAGTCAGCAGACAATGGAACAGGAGACTTAATTGATTACAGTAATACTTCATGTGCTCTTTCCTACGATGTTCATAATGAATTTTATAAGGTAAATGACATTCATTACGTATAATCCGGTGAAATATTACCTCAATTGTGAATTTGTTCTAGTTTATGGTATGTTATTTCTCGAAACAGAATTTCAGGCAAAGGATTCCTTATAATTTCATTGTAATGGTTCTATACATATAATTCAAAGATATTTTAAATGGTATATCACTTAACATATGTTCGAACTTAAGAAAATTGAAGATTTATTCTAATCAAACAATTAGTTTCAAAAAATTAAGAAAATATTGTAGTTTGCAAGCTCGGGGCTCGGTTAGCAAGCTTGTAGATTATATGACTTAATATCTCGACAAATAATGACGTCATCTTAGCAAATTACAATCGAAGTTGTACCCAAAGATACATTCGTGTAATATTCATGACTAAGGTATGCGTCTTACAGAGGATTCTCTCAAAGAGCATCTGGCTTTGCATTTGAAAGTTCTTGGTTTCGATCTCAGAGTCCGACCATTGTCAGAACCTTCTCCAGGGTTTTGTCCTCAGCCATACCAAACAAATGCTGGAATGATACATTGAACTTAGGACCTGGCCGACTCGTTCTCGCATCCTTTGCCCACCCTATGCCAACTTGAGCCATAGATGCCTAATGTCCACATATAGGCTTAAATTCAAAAGAAATTTCATTTTGATGACAGTGGCATTTCTTGCTAGAAAAATGCATGATTCTAACTACTATACACTCCTCAAGGATTGATATACTTTCATGAAATACGTTTTTCGGTTGCAATTTACAAAGGCGACACGGATTATATTATTACTTGTCGAAGCCATAACGTCGTTTGTTACGATGGCGCTCTGACTGTGGACACATCTATCTTCAAAACTAAAGTACGTATGCGTTTATGGAGATTTCTTGAATGAATGTTTTCCTTGTCTTGAAGGTAATAATCACCTCCCACGGTTTGATGCATTATTTTATTGTTATATATTGTATTGAAATATATTCAGAACATAAATACGCCAAGGTGCTTTTCTTAATAGACTCACTTGTGTCTAAATTATACTAGAATTCAGTTTAACATTAAACCATTATACGAATACTACAGTTCACACATTACAAACAACGAAAAGAATAGTACATAGTACGCATTCCCTTAGAGGCACGGAACAAGGTGTCTGGACTGAGCATCGCTCGAACCTGGATCAACTAACCATCTTGGTCACCAAACCAAGAAGGTTTGGTCGTTTGAAATATTGCATTCGGTCAAGTTCTCTAAAAGATATTTAACTAAAAGTTTTCAAACACAATATCTGCACTTCAGATAAATCGAGTATATTTACGGAAAACACTAATGAGATTTTTGCTGGCCAAACTTCGAAACTATCAGATCTTATTACCACGAATACGTACACACAGAGAGTGAAAGAAATCAAGCAAAGAAGAAAGCTACATATGTTCGTTAATAAAAGACGGATGGCCTGTTCTCATCGTGAAATGAAGAAACCGTAAGTTCTACTTTGCGTGACATTACAACCTGCCCCCATAGGAAGAAAGAATAATAAAATTAAAAAATAATGGAAAGTTCAAACACGCAAAAGCAGAGAAAATGAGGGAGAAACACAGAAAACGAACCTTAACAAGGTGACAAAGATCAAAGACCAAATACAAAAGGAATTTAAATAGGGAAATAGAAAAAAATTCTTTTGGTAGGAAAATAAAAAAAAGCACAAGTTAGCAACAATGTTTCCTGATTATGTAGCATTATTATTCTCCAATCGAAGTGTTTTGCAGAAACATTTTTTTTTTTTGTAGAAAACAATGTTCCTTTGCAGATTTTCCTCCTCCGTCTGCACGTTTTAATTTCTATAAAACGAAGACAGAAGCAAAATCTACTGGAAGGAAAACACATTCTTTTATCTTTTTCATTGTTCCTTTCTTGGAATCACAGCGTATGTTTTCCTCCTTTTTGCTTTAACCCTCCTGTTGGAAGAAAAAAAAAAAATTAGAAACAAACCAAATAAAAAATCAGACAGAAAAAGATATAAAAGCATTTTGCTTTTAATTACTAGACAATTTAAAATGAAGAAAAAGAAGGAAATATTTTATTCCATTTTATTCTGCTATTATTTTGTGCTTACATTCAATTTGGAGAGCAAAAAATGAGTATATATGAGAGATACAATTGTAATATTTAGAAATTCACAGAGGCGATTTTCTTTTGTTATGAATATTTTCCGGGTCTTATTTTCCTTTTCTCAGAGTCTTTTTCCTCCCTCTCTCTCTCTCGTACCCTCCCGCTTACTGTCTTTTGTCGGTAGTAAAATGAATTGTGAAATTTTCATATTTGAGCGAACATTATTTGAGAGCGGAATTAAAAGAAAGTGAATTATACAAAATACAGAATTTTTTGGTGGGGAGGAAGGAGTAGGGAGTTGGGAGAAGCTACGAGGACTTAGCTGTTTTAAAAAGGCAAAGAAAAAGAACAAATAGAAAACGCCTTTCTGTTGATTTATTATTTATATTAGCTTCAATGAAATCTGTGAAAGAGAAAAAAAACTATATTTGTTTTTCCTTTTGCTATCCCATTCTTCTTCTTACCTAATATAATACATTGCTGTTAGCTTCCTAGGAAATATCATTATATTTGAATTTAAACGTATACTGTAATTTTGTTGCCCTATTTTCAAATAAAGAAATATATAGTTAAATAGATAGATAATTCTGCAATTCTTCTAAAGAATAGAAGAACTGCAGAATGAACTTAAGAGGATTAAGTGGGACATCATAGGACTATCAAAAGTGTGGTGGAAGAATGAAGAACAGTTGAAACTACCGTCAGGGCACACGTTCTACTTCAAAGGACTAGAAAATGGAAAACCAGCAGGCGTTGGCATTATCATTAATAAGGACCTGAAGACACGGATCACAGAAATTGAAGGAATTTCAGATAGAATCGCACGGGTAGTAGTAAAGATAAAAACAACACATACAGTATGGAAATTATACAAGTGTATGCTCCAACAACCTCACACCAGGAAGTCGAAGAGCTATACGAGGAGATACAGAAGATTTTGGATAGTATCAAATCACATTACAGAATTGTAATGGGAGATTTCAATGCGAAAGTAGGAACAAAGCAGAGCAGTGACACGAAAGTGGGAAACTTTGGATTTGGCAAAAGAAACAAGAGAGGAGAGAAGTTAGTGGAATTCTCAGAAGCCAACAGACTATTGATTTCCAATACATTTTTCAAGAAACCGCCCCAGAGGAAGTGGACATGGAAAGGCCCAAATGGGACCAAAAACGAAATAGACTACGTTCTATCAAATGACAGGGAAATTCTACAAGACGTGTCTGTTCTGAACAGTTTCAAAATCTCGAGTGATCATAGGATGGTGAGATGTAAGCTGAAACTAAATACTAGACTAGAGAGAAAGAAGCTTATCAGAGGAAAACCGTCAGTTTTAGATCTGGAAAATCTAGGAAAACACAGACATACATTCGAGATAGAACTAAGCAACAGATTCAGCGCCTTGGAAGAGTTAGAGGATGAAGAAGACATCAATAGCAGAAATAAAATACTGACCGAGATAATAAGAGAGACAGCCAAGGAAATAACAGGCAACAGAAACAAAAAAAGATAGCAAGTTCTCAGAAGAAATTAAACTCTTGATGAAAAAAAGAAGAGGAATAAAAGAAAAGGAAAATTGTATAAAGAAGATTGAGTACATAGAACTAAATAAAACCGTAAGGAAGAAAATAAGAGAGGATGTGCGAAGATATAAAGAAAATATTGTTAGAAATACAATCGAGGAAAACAAGAGCCTGAAGAAAGCCAAACAGCAGCTCATAATAGGGAGAAAGGAAATAAATGCAGTTAAGTGACCAGACGGGACCGTAACTCGAAATAAGGCGGAAATTATAAAAATATTTGAAAATTTCTACAGAGAATTGTACTTCTTCGAGGAAGAACTAGGAAATGAAAACACAGAGGAAAATGATGTAGAAGTCCCAGACGTAATGAAAGAAGTGGATAAAGTACTTCGAGGGATAAAGAACGTAAAATCGTCAGTAGAAGATGGACTCACAGCAGAGATGTTTAAATTGGGAGGTGAAAAAAATGAAAGAGGAAGTTGCTAAATTATTCTCGATGTGGTTGAGGAAGAGAGAAATACCGTCAAGTTGGAATGATGCTGTTATCATTTTGTTGCACTAGAAAGGGGACAAAGAACGCTTGGAAAACTACAGACTAATTAGTTTTCTGTCAGTTCTATATAAAATGTTCACGATAGTTATTTTGAATCGTATTGAACGAGACTTAGATTTTAACCAGGGAAGGGAACAAGCCGGATTTCGTCGTGGATTGAGCACAATGGACCACATACAAACATTGAATGAAGTTATGGAAAGGACTAATGAATATGAACTTCCACTATGTTTGGGGTTTATAGATTTTGGAAAAGCTTTCGATTCGGTCTCCTTGTCAGCAGTACTTAAAACACTTGAACATCAAGGCATCGAAAGCGCACACATCAAGTTCCTGCGAAACATTTACTCCACTGCCTCATCTGTCATTAAACTACATCAAGGAAGTGAAAATTTTAAAGTTGGAAAGGGGGTAAGGCAAGGAGATTCAATTTCTCCAAAACTGTTTTGTGCGGTCCTGGAGAGAGTGTTCCAAAATTTAAACTGGGATGAATTGGAATAAAATTAATGGCGAATATGTTCATCACCTACGGTTCGCTGATGATATATTCCTGTTTGCTTCAAGTGCAAAAGAACTACAAACCAGAATGGAAGAACTGAGTAATGAGAGTTCGAAAATAGGCCTTAAAATGAACTAGTAAAACAAAAGTAATGTACAATTAACATGCTGCAAAGAAAGAAGTAAAGATTAAGGGAGAGCCAATAGGCATAGTTGATGAGTGTGTTTACCTAGGCCAGCTCGAAACATCGAATGCTAAGTTGACTGATGAAATAAATAGAGGATGTATAAATAAAAATGGCGTGGAGTTCGTTTGGAAGACTACACTTTATTTTCAAAAGCAAACTACCAATGTGTCTGAAGCGTAAAGTTTATAATCAATGTGTCTTACCTGTAATGATGTACGGCTTCGAAACTTGGACATTGAATGCGCAAACGACTCAAAGATTGAGAGTCACACAAATAGCAATAGAGAGATGCATGCTCAGAATAACCAGGGGGAACAGGAAGACAAATGAATAGATTCGCGTATAAACAAAGGTAGAGGGTGTAATCAAACCTTCCTTTTGCTAAGACAACGATCTATCAACTGAGCTGAGGCAGCGCCCCTCCACTAGTGAGGGGCGCTAAATGAGGTCGTTCGGTAGTTAGCTATAGTTCTTGTTAATTGAACCAATTCTGTTGAATCATTCATGAAACCCTAACCCTTAAATTTCAAATAGTAATAATAATTAATGTAACAAATATAAAGCTAAACACAGAGGCGGCGTTAGGTGAGCGCGGGGCCTAGGGCAATAATGACCCCGCGGGGCCAAAGTACAAGTAAAAATCGCTGAGCGCCGAAATGTTACATCTAAAGCCGATAAAGCAGTAAGCAACTTCCCCTTAAATGCTTCCTCTCACTTCTTCCTTTCATTCCTAA
>JAGDQP010044869.1:0-15759 GCA_022664845.1 Lepisma saccharinum
GTACCATTCGGAAGGTAATGAGTTCGATCCCTGATGCCGAACATCCTGACTGAGGTGGGCCAGGGTCTTTCCTCAGCCACACCAGGAAAATGCCGAGATGGCACTTTCAGCATAGGACCTGGCTGAGACCTTCCCCAATCCATTCTCATCCCTATCTCGACCTGATCCTTATATGCCTAAAGGTCATAAAAAATTAAAATTAAAAATAATCAGTGGAGATTGTACCCTATCAGTTTTACAAATGATACACCATACTTATAGGAACAATTGCAATTTAAATGTATGACTTTTGGAACTAATATTTTAATAGACATTGAATGATATTCCCTTCTTGGAAGTGGAAACTGTTGCAACCAATGTAGAAAACATCGTTCGTCTTGAATTTTGGAATTCAGCGTAAATGACCATTGATGTATGTGCTTTTCTGAGAAGAGGTTGATAACATTCTTCATTTTATACAATGTATATACTGTATGTAGTATGTGGAAAATAGCCTTCATGGATGGAATACAGATATTATTAGTACAGCAGGTTACTGTGTTTCGAGCAACGGAAGAATGAGTTGTCTAAGTGGCTAAATGTATCTGACAGTCCCGTGTTTCATACAAGAAGTCACGCCACTATTTACCTGAATTTCTCTTCCGATAAGCTATTATTGAGCGAAAAACTTGAACGGAAGGGTACGATGCAGCAAATGGTTCAGATTTAACTGTCTCATTGCACGATGTGCAAAAGGCAAGATTATCAATTATTTCTTGTTCCAATCACAATCTCTTTACTCGATTTTTTTTTCTAGGAACTGTTAATTTAAACATTGGAAAAAACTAGTTGCTTATCGTCAGCTGTCAGTGAGAACTCGAATTGCTACACTTCCAACCTCAGAGCACGCACTGTATACTGAAGGCGGATTATATATTCAAAGAAATAATGACTAAGTTATCAGCAAGCATAGTTTGCTTTACACCAAGAATAGGAATATTTGGTAGATAGCAATAGAACGTCTCTAACTATCCTAAAGTAACCTACGACTGATTAAGCATCTACAAACTCAGGAATACGTTATAATTAGATGTTATTTAGAACGAAATACTAAATCAAATTTTCGAAATCGATTACTCGACTTTCTAATACATACAATGGAATTTCAATTCGAGGTTTTGCCAGTAATTCTGTAGAATTTGCAGATAAGAATTTTCATTTGTTACATGAATAACATTTCCATATTTTACTACACTTGCGAAAGTTAATTATAAAGTTGGTGCGAATGAAATGACCGCTTTAACACCTGGTGGAAAAGGAACTTCAGCAACACAACATAGGGATCAACTGAGGCCTGATGTCGAGTGTCACACGCTCTGTATACGTCCAGCGAACAGGCTGGGGAACCCAAACAGTCATTAGGCAGTGTGTTGTTAAACAGGGTCGCATGAGAGTCTACTATGTCCATATGAAACAACAATAACAGTGCATTTGAGGCTGGAATGGCACATCAACGCGCCTTTCGCAGTTAGCTTTACAAATTTCGTTCGAGTGATACAACATTGCAAGATGAACCCCGTGGACACGGATCAACATCATGTTCAGATGAGCAGTTCAGGAACACAGTGGAAGCTGGCTCTCGGTAAAGTGTTCATGCCATTCAAGACGAGTTAGGTGTACAGTATGCTACTGTTAGTCGGCTCGTCTTTGAGATCAGTATTGTGAAAAGTTTCTACTCATTGGCACCACATGAGTATACACCCGCCAACGACAAATACTGAATGGAGCTTTTCAGTTCTCTGAGTGTATGGAGTATGCAAGTGGACCTGCTTTAACAATGGTTCGATCGTATTCAATGACCAGGATGATGATGTACTCTCCATCCACAAAATGCATTTTTCCTGCTGTGTTGGTCTGTAGTGGAAATAATCCATACCTTTTCAGGCGAGGTGAAACTATCACTGCAGACGATTGTATTAAATGAACTGGAAAATTATCCCCAAGAATCCAGGAATAGTCAATAAAACATGGTGGTCTTAGTTTTCATGAAAATGCTCGCTCAAAAGTCGCGAAAAAAAGGGTGCAGGCTATCGACATCAGTTAGAGCCTCAAACTCTTCCTAACCCACTATATTTCCCTTATCTCTATCCTACTGACTGCCAGCTGTTTTGACATCTCGATCAGTTCCTGACAGGAAAGGCCTCCCCAGGTTATCTGGCCGTGCGATATACACAGAAGTTCGAGGATTTCTTCGCATCACAGACTTTAGATCTCTTTTGACACGGATTCCAATAGTTTGCTAAGCAGTGGTTAAAGTGCGTGGACTGCTTTAATCAAAAATGTATTTAATTAGTTCTTTGGTATTGTGCATGAAACAGCAGTGGCCGATATTTCAGTCAAATCAATATATTAATGTCAATTTCCCTAATATCATTTCTGTCATTTTTGGATTTGTAGTGTAAATAGTACTACCTAATCTTCGCTTGAATGCTTGTTTTATTCTACCCGAAAATTTCAGATATGATTTCAACGTAAGTCAAGAAAGGATAACGTGAAACAGTAATTCATTTTTATTGGTTTTAATGGGATGTTCAAGTAATATAATTATGTGATATTTGATTACATACTAAAAATATGTTCAGTAATATTATCAAGTATTGTCTGAATGCAATATCATTTATTTCAGTTCCTCCTTGCTATGGCCCCGATAGTCGCAGTTGTGATGGAACATGTTTACAGGACAACTGCAATACTTGTGGATGTCACAATGGTAAAGTTCAGCTTTGCACTCTGATGGACTGCTACGTTACCAACTTTAAACCAACGTAAGCAAACTATTTACCGTAATCATACTCGACTGACTATTTTGTAACATCAATGTAAGGCCATTTTTGATTGTAAATAAAAGTTCCTTATTATCAGAAAACGTTGTTTTATTAGCTATTCTAATTTCAAAACAAAGGACGACATATTGTTTCACTAAACAATATGAAATCTAATTTGTCTGCTTGTGATGATTTTTACGATCCTTTAACTATTAATGCTTAGGTGATACTGGACTTTTAGATTACATGCACGTGACAATTTTCGTCCTTTTTTAGACTATGATCTGGTAGTAGCGAGCGGCCAGCAAAACGAGAAGCGAATTTGACATATGTGAATATAAATCGCAACCGAGGCGAAACCATGTTCAACAACCAATCAAAATTTTTATCACATCCTCCCTTGCGCTGTTTGAGTGTTAACTTCTTTGGATTCTTTAAATAACATTTGAGAATATCACGGAGACGCTTCCCTGCGCTGCTCAGTGTCCACTAAATATAATATAAATCAAAATAAAGTTTGATAGACGTTAATAGATTATAAGTATAATTACAATTTTATTCGATTATTGTTCGCTTATTTTAGAAATATACACACATGCACAAAAATCTATTTTTATTTCATCTTGCATGATGAAGATACAAGGTGACGTAATTGCATGTGAATAAAACACTGGCATCAAGAGGTGGACAAAACGTTGGTAGTGGTGGAAAGATACAATATGAGCCAAACATTTTGGGGGACTGATTAGTGTAGCATTCGAAGAGAGAAACAAAAAGGAAAAGGTTGGTTAGGTTAATTTTTATATCTACGTGATGTGTTTGTTGACAACAGTGTAAATCCGCTTTGCGTCGAAGGATTACTAATGTTACGCCATCAAAATATGAAGGATAAATTTGACCTTGGCTCTCCTGGATTCCACCAGCTATCGAGCCATATGTACTCTCTATACCACTCATTTCCTTGTAAATAATTATCATATACACGTCTATACACATATAACGAAGTCAGTAATGTAATAAGTGTTACAAGAAGCAATGTGTCTTTATTGTTTTGTTAAATACGTCGAGTTTTCACCAAACGCTAACATTCTGACAATCTGAGAAATACTCATGGCAACATTTCAAGGTTTGAATAACACGTATTTTGCTACAAAAATCAGGGATAATATGTCGGGAGAGATAGTATGGCGAAGACTGAGCTTTATAGCGTATTTAATAGTATCTCTTCACTGCATAGCAGACCTCGTAGGTTTGAAGAAATCAACATGTAGTTATAGAAACGTAACCTAACCATTCTGCCTTAACGGAATTACTTGCTATCTGTGCTTCAATTTATTGTGAGGAAACCATTCGTATTGTACCAAGAAGTGAGCTGATCAAATCTAGAGCTTGCTTATCCATGAACCGTGCTCTTGAATGGATTGGAAATGTTTATAAGCATGTAATGTGTTCCTATTCATTTCAATACGCGCCCCTAGTTATTTTTGAACCTTTACATGCGTTGAGCTGTTCCTCTCACACATACACTACACAATACTAATGCAATGAGTCTACGATACATTACCCGCGGTAGTTCCCATACCATTATATTATTTTCGTATCTTACATGCATTTTTAGGTCTTATTCCACTTATTCTAGTAGCAGATCATCCAATTCATTTTTTCCCTACTAAAATGATTCCCAGAACAACGTTAATGGTTCTTGTAGGCCCTTTCTGGACTAAAATATGACAGAGTGTGGACTCAACAAAGAAGTAAGTCAAAACAGATTAACGTAACTCTGAGATCATTTCTATTCCAGTGTATACTTTCCTTCGAAAGGAACTCTTTCCGATAACCATGATTCGACCTTCTTTCACAAGAATGAAGCATTGCCACATGCGTCCGTTTCCTTTCACAAGAGCCATGCGCCAATCTGAAAATGTATTAGTGATGTGAATAGTAACACAAGAACCTTTCTAGGAAGTGTTTTTTTTAAATGAAAACAGTTTTCTCTTGAACAGTTGTATTTTATCCCACATGAAGGTTCTTAGTGCTTCCTTCAATTAGAAAAAAAGACTGATATAAATATTACTAAAATCTTTTCTCTACACGCACTCGCAGACATACATTCTCAGACGCCTGCGCCCAAATATCGTCATTAAGTATTTCGACAGCTTTAGCCTCAATTCTACGTGAACGTTTATTGCACAGCTATTCTCAAAATTACAATACATCTTGGACTCAGAAGAATCACAGAACTTTATATCTTTGGTTTAAAAACGATTAAACCACTCGTACAGTGATAAGTGACAGTTCGAACTTTGATTACGAAGTGCAGTTTATTCGACATATCAGCACATCAGACACATCTTAAATTCAAAAGTATGTTACTCTCTCTAGAATTAACTAAGTTGGTATAAGTATTTGATTCGGTATAATTTCATATTTGGAGCTCAATTTAAACTTCATTTTTATTCTTTGCTATTCAATTTTTAATATGTTTAAATTTGTAATTATTTTTTATTTGCATAATGATTCAGATATTTGACGTCGACGAGGTGTAAAAGGCACTGACATATCCTATGAAAATCCATGTTTTGTTTCATCTTGTTTCCCTGAATTTTATTTTAGCTACGTCATTCAATAAATATAATTATCAAATGATTAATTGTGTTTGCTCTACAAACCTCAATCTGTTTAGAAGGTGTTCGTCGCCTGTTTTCTAGGTACTATGCCGAGAGCTCGGTTACTTCTTGTAGTGATCTGCACCATAATTATCGTATTGACCCACAACTCGGTCTGTTAGCATTACGCTTTCCTCCGATTTAAAACTATTTTTATTTTGTTTTTCTATTTTGAGTTCCACAAGTTATTAACTTACACACATTTTTTTTGTAAATGCTGCTCACTTTTTCTATTTCTGGACCGCGTTTGCGGAACTGAACATTTATTTCTGGTGCAAAGACTTTAGTATCTGGCAAAATGAGGCAATCCAAAAAAATAACACCGACAACATATAAGCCCATTATAGTTAATTATCCGCTGCGTAGAACATGTGATTAATTCTGTTCCAGTTGCGTGGCTAAAATATACTGAATTGGTGATAGTGCACTCCGGTTTTACATAGGAAAACCTATCATTTGATACACTGTACGTGGATGGTTTACTATACTGTGGCTCACATTTCCTCAGTAAAAGATACCAAACCAACTTTATACGCTAAGTACAAGGAGCAAACTGATGTGAGTTTTTTGTGAGCTGCACTTCCGTAGTTGGTGGTCCATTGAACATAGAGTTTATATTGATTAATTCAAATATAATTTCAATTCTTATTTATTTCATTTATAGGCACTTCTATACACATATAAGGAAAACCGTCAATCCAAAAATCTTAAGAAATTCTATATTGTAATATTTCTTCGTCAAATGTATGAAAAAAAACTTAGATCTTGTCACTTATGTACAAAAACACTAAATAAATCAGGAAAACAATCCCAACAGCGAGGTCACCACATGTGAACCTCGACGCCGATCAGACGAGGAACATCACCCGGCAGCGGGGTAACCACCAAACGAAAGGACGAGGGCTGTCTTCCAAAGAGGAACAACATTTAATCGAAACATTCAGAATTGGATCAAGTAAGTCACTATAAACATCGTAAGGTGAACTGAAACATGGCACATGGACAGGAACTTGGATAGCTGCCTCAACTCATAGAGGCCTTGAGGCTAAGAGTACATTCACCAGCGATGGACAAGGACGTGTATACTGGTTACATCTAATATAACCGCTGCCACATCGGTACCTTACGTGATTAGAGATGAAAAGAATGCCAAACTACGACTATCGAAAAAGTGGAGTAAATACAAGAAGTAAACATTCAATCACGAAGGAAAAGAGAAGGCAAGAAAATGTCCTTGAAAAAGTTATCATTGATCATGTAGACTCAAAGACGATTACCGCTCATATAGCAGAAATCCTAAATTTTATGTTTAACTAGAAAGGTGTAGACATCACAGGCCAAACTCACCGACGAGAATACACTAAAATATTATTGTGTAATCGGTAACTAGAAATTTTGAGTAGCATTCACCCAGAACCACAAAAAGAGATGGAGTCCTTGATCGGAATCTTAACCCAGATACTCCATAAGAAAAAGAGAATCATGCAAGGAATAAGTCGCAGAAGAAAACTTCACGTTTTGCAGCGGACACATGAACGATACTCACTTACGCATTCTACGAAACCTTGTACAACATAGATAAAATAGAGAAACATTCTCACGCGTACTATTTTAACTCTGAAGAACATACTTATTAAAACACAATCAGTAGAACCTGAAAGATTAGTATTTTTTCTCTTCAGTTTGTATTATTGTTGTTATTACTTCTATGATTACCTCCTCGTTTATTGTGATTGTTAGTTTTATTCCATTGCATCTATTACGATTACTAGTGTTATTACTGTTCTTGGTCTGAGTACCAGTTTCAAGTGAAGATTTCACATTATAAACTTTTTCTTACTTTCATTACAAAGACCTTCTGTAGAACCTGAAGGTTTCTTTTACTTACTACTGATTATTTCAGAGAGATGAATTGACTATTAGTGAGAGGAATTGATTCTAGAAGTATCCCCATCAGTTCTATTTCAACAGGTTTATCATTTAAGTCACGGTAAGTTTTGCTAACAGTCCAGACGTATTCCATTACAGAATTATAGTCGCTGTTTACGTACTTTAGACTTTGCAACGATCTCAAATTCATTTCACCCACGTGTTCCTCACAGAACTACCTAAGGAAACCATTGTTATATCCTTCATAGGTCCGAATTTGACTTTTGACTTTCCTCCACCATGCCAGCGTTGAACTTTGAAGACAATGATCCAAAACGGGAAGTCTGTCTGAGTTAGGCAACTTCATCAATGGAAAATTTTGCTCCAGACTTTTCAAGAATCCTTGTGAAGACTGGGTCAGCACTTGGCCAGAAAATACCGGAAAGTGTTCTAAATCGGACAATCCTAACGGTTTGGAAGATATACCACGTTCAGTGTTATTGTAGAAGTCGTACTTCCGCTAGACTTTCACCGGTTTCCAAGAAATACAAACGTTAATTTGAAAAGGTTTAGAACTCGGACGTGCACTTTTAGAACAAAACGGATTTAAATTTTCAAACGTAGGGAACGATGAGACAGGTGATGTATTGCTAATGATCTTTGTTGAAACAGAAAGCTAATAGGTTGAGATAAATTAGTTGGAGACCCGAAATGCGAGTGTGAACCGCTAATGGCGTTCACTTGCGTATCGGTGACCGGTGTTGAAGTTCCTGTTGTAGTACTAGTAGAACCCACATCAACATGTCTTGATACCATTTTGGACCATGATAGCACGCTCTCTCAACTTTCGTGACTTCAGGTTGCCCAGTTTACATTACATACCTACCACTGGATTGATTTGATAATTCTCTTTTCAATGAAGAAATGTATTTCTTCTCTTAATAAACGTAATTCTGAATTGAGTTTGTTAGTTCTGGTCTCACACGTAGAGTTTACTTCCTCAATTTGTGTGTACCATCCCCGACAGCTTATCCTACGTTTTGTCAGCTCACTCGCAGTCAATTGGACTGCTGGCATTTCAGTTGCCAGACTATTAACTGATGCTTCCACTGATTTACGAAACTCTTGGCTTTCGCTCTCCATCATGTCAAGCTTCGCTTGAGTATTTGGTAGTTTCCTATTAAGGAGAGTTTCGGTACCTTCTAGTTTACTAGCAAGTTTTTTTCGTGTTATCTTGCTTAGAATTAACATCAGTCATAGCTATTAGTATATTATCCATAACAGTGCCTGTAGTTTCATGACTAGCTTGGTTACTGTTATCATCACTTTCACAGATTTCATGACAGGCTTCCACACACCCCTTGCAGAACCAAAGACTATTTTTTTCTCTTGAGACTATGGTACAAGTAGGACACAATTTCCACGCAGAAGCTGTGATACCAATTACTACAATGAGAGCAGGCTATAGCCTCCTCCCCCTTGCCTTGGCAAACAGCAAATAGACACATCATAGCCTAACTCCGTGCGATATATTTCAAAAGCGTATGGTTTCCTACCTCAACGTTACTTAGTGTAAAAAAAGTGTACAAATTTTGCTGTACACAAATCAAATGAATTTACCCTCTTATTAACAACTATTTATATTATCATATTTTTATTAACATAAATTATAGGAAAATGAACCTACAATCTTCTCACATTACACTCATCATGAAGTCAAATCTATGAACTTAAATCTGAAGCAAAAATTTATTATGAAGTATTTAATTGTTTAAACTTTTATAAATATTTTATTTCTTCTTGTCTTTCACGTGTGTGTTTTTATAGAAAAATCTTAAAAATCAAATTTCACGTACACGTGCGAGTAATTCACCTTCTAAAATAATTTTTAGAGACGATAATACACCTGAGATACTCGAAATTCTATAAAGGTATCTACAACCAAAGAATGAAATTACATTCTAACAACGCATGTTAACCAGCACATTACACAGTAGAGAAAATCATCAGGAATGTCGATGTGTAAAACATATGCACAGCATAAGTAGACGGTAGGTATCAAAGAAGAAAACTAAAAAAAATGTAAATTACACAGAATCACGCTAAACAGTATACATAAATCACGAAGATTGCAAAAAATCCTCAGTTCTGAATATCACTAGCTACTTATATGAAACCACCCACTAGTTCCCATCTCTAGTGTACAAATACACTAAATAAATCATAAGCACAGTCCCAACAGCGAGGTCACCACAAGTGAGCCTCAACGGCGATCAGACTAGGAACATCGTCCCAGCAGCGGGGTAAGCACCAAAAGAAAGGACGGGGAGGAGAGCGGCTTGTCACAAAGAGGGGGAAATAATCAAAACATTCACAATTGGATCAAGTAATCCAGTATAAAGATCGTAAGGAGAACTGAAACATGACACATGGACTGGAACCTGGATAGCTGAGTCAACTCATAGAGGTCTTGAGGCTAGAGCACGTTCACCAACCATGGACAAAGGCACGCATACTGGTTACATCTTATATAGGGGCTGCCACTTTCGTACCTTCCGTGATTATAGATGAAAAGAATGCCAAACTAAATTTATCGAAAATTGTTTGTATAAACAAAAACAAAACATGCATTCACGAAGGAAAAGACATGGAAAGGAAATTTACTAGAATAAGGTATCATTGATCATGAAGTCTCAAAGACGATTACCCCTGATATAGCAGAAATCCTACATTTTTTTTAACTGGAAAGGTGTGAACATCACACGCCAAACTCACCGATGAGAATACACTAAAATACTTATTTCTAAAGGTCCGTACCTAGAAAGTTTTAATCACTCAGAACCATCGGAAGAGATGGAGCAATTGATCGGAGTACCCCAGATACTCCATTAAAAAAATACAAACAGAATGACGAAGAAGATAGACCAATTTATTTTGCTTTCAGTTTCGAAATTTGTATTTTTATATTTTTAGGGTCTACGAACACTTCCTGAAGAAACAACTTTCATGTCATTTTCTATCTTTCGAGCATGGACGTAAGAATGTAATAGGACTAGTAACAAGCAATTCACTAAATGTTATTAAAATGGGAAGTTGACAGTGATGTTTGTTTTTTCAAAATGGCTGATCGCGCATACTTCCTGGAAAGGAAGCAGACGATATGGTCAATGGTGCAAATAAATTGTAATTATCTAAATGTATCCTTATGTACTTACTATTATAAAATAAGTGTTATTGAAATACACTTCCTTCTCAAGAGCAGTGATCATTCAAAACTTGAAACCTGATATTATTTCACTATTATTATTGAAGAAAAATCTTAAGTATTACTGACCTGTTTATCCTCACACGTACCTCTTGGTCGGCTTCATCAGACGCAACCTTCACATACCTTAAAATATTTCAAATTAATTTAAAAATTTAAATTAAAGGTGGTTCAATTAACATTACTTCTTATGGTCAATTCAACATGGCTGCAAGGCGCACTTCCGGCTCAAAAAATTCTGGCTTGCTACTAGTTCCATTATATTCTTGCGTCCATGCTTTCGAGACGAAGTGCACGACCATATCGCATCAAAACAGCACTACACCATATAATCAGGGTTGAATGAACCTCTTAGTCAGTTAATAATAAAATAATTTACACAACTACCATTATGAACCTTAAGGTAAAGGAACCAAAAGATCAAAAAGCTAAAATCGGAAATGATTACATTTATAATTAAGAAATAAAATAAAAATAGAAACTTGGCTTTTCTCTGGCGTGAAGATTTGCCCAACAACAGTTAAACATATAACGTTGTTATTAATCCATTAATGAGCGAAGAAACAACGGAACAATAAGAAGATAAATAACAAGAAAAGGGGTAGCAGGAAATAGTTTGCATAAAAAGGAGTAATCCGCCAGCAAAAAACAAAAACAAATTAATAAGGACATTTTCCACCTTAGCGCAAAAGAGACAAAGAACGTTCAAGATAGTAGAAGCTAGTTCAGAAGTTCAAGACAGTAATAATCTTTGAAAACGGGCTGAATAGAGAACAGTTAAATCAAGGAAAGGCGAGTCTACTCGTTGTATATAGTTGATCAAGAGGGCGCTATGCGGAGGTATACTAATTATGACACATCATGTTACGAATGGTACGTATCTTAACTCTACAATGAGTAGTATCTCGAGCGAGTGAATAATGGTTAGTTAAAGTCAGCTTCTGTATATTTAATTATACGTGATATACTGCACTTTCACGCACTCTTCGCACTAAGCCGAAATAATATAATTCCCACTTCACAAGCAATAGCTATCGCTAATAAATACACGCCTGGCTAATCATGATTCGAAGTCACACATATCTGTTCCTACTGTAAATTTTGGAAAAAGTGACCACAACCTTCGGAACTGCACCCATATTTGAGTTAGAAAAACTACACAACGATTATGAATCGAAAAATTGGTAAGGTTTACCTTATCTAGTCCTTAAATGAAAATTTATCAAGATGAATATAATCTTATCAACTTGTATGGACGATTTGAAACGCAAAATATAACATTCTGTCGAGTCTTGGATGTGTGAAATGAAAGTGGAAAAGTTGATAGTACGATGGTCTATTTAGCTGCACCCGCGTTCAGGACACGCACTTAATGTATGTTAAAGGCGATGTCCATCGCATATAATGAAAAAATCTAATTTGGCTGTTTCTAACTGGCTCAACATTCCTATTATGCGTGTTTTATATAGAAGAATACTCGTCATTCATAACAAGAAGCAATTTATTAGAATTCTTACACTTGCCACCAGATTTACCTGTAGTGACAATCTCGAATGCGTACCAAACGATTTAATAATGAAACTCTTTGTATTGCTGACTATCACTAGGTGTCTGAAGTGCCAGCAATAATTATTTACAAGGAAAGGAGGGCCATGTAAAGTATCCAATAGTTGGATAACCTGGTGGAGAAAAACACATTTTATCCCGGGAAATTAACATTCTTATACTTATTTCTAAGGTTACTTTCCTAGAAAGCTTTCTTACGCAGTATGTTTAGTAAGGTATTTATGTATATTATACAATATAGACAAAACTATAAATGGCACAAACATTTTGAGATATATTGACTTTATATAGATATATCTTCATCGTTTGAT
The DNA here is from genome assembly GCA_022664845.1 of Lepisma saccharinum. Lineage (NCBI taxonomy): Eukaryota > Metazoa > Arthropoda > Insecta > Zygentoma > Lepismatidae > Lepisma > Lepisma saccharinum. The sequence goes on from JAGDQP010044869.1 coordinate 12,482, forward strand.
ATTTGTGATTTCAAGAGACACTCTTAATTATTCTAGTTCGCAACATTTTAAGTCAATTTCTTGTACGTATAATTAATCGATATAAATGTTTCAATGCTGGTCACCATGCTCTCCAATGTTTACAGGTCCGAAGCAGTGAAAACTCAAACAGCGGAAGGAAGGATGCGATAAAGATTTGAGTGGTTGTTGAACATGGCTCCACCCCTGGTCGCGATTTGCATCTACATATGTGAAATATGCGAACGGAACTGAGAACAATTGTTGCACAGTTAGATGGAAAGATATTACTGTCCGTGAGATGCAAAGTAATATAGTATTCATATTTTACTACAAAGAAGATAAAGTTAATGCATTGCGAAGCATTCTCGTGTAATTTATATTTCTTCATTAGACATTCTGGATACCACAAACCTAAATTTTAATAATCTATCAAAGGCAAGATAGTTGTAACTTAGTGAAATAAATCATGCCTGAACACTCTTTAGTTCGTGATATGGAGGATGAAAGCTATTGAATTAAGTCTAGTGAAAAATATTAAGCATTAAATACTAATTTTCATCCCTTGAGGAAAGTACAATCATAAGTGAATTTGATATATACAACTTTGGTAGTAACGAACAAACTTTGTGATTATAAAGGAGTGTACTTCTCGGTATTCGTACAGGGATTACAGAGCTAAATACATCAAGTGAAGTCACATAAAGTTTGTATTATTAGACATTCTTCATAATTATTCCTATTCGAGAAATACATTTTAAGCTGTAGCGACTAACAAGGAACACTACCCAAGTGTGAATCTCCGATTTTGTTAAAAGTTGGCAGGTATTTACTACACATGAATTAAACGAATACGTGTTTTTTTTGTTTCTGCGGAAAAACAGTTTTAGGGGGGTGAAAGTATCCGCCAGAAAGGCGAGAAAAAGTGGATCTAAGTGAATGGAATTGTGCACAAGTATACTAGATATAAAATAAGGAATACGTGTTTCGTATTATCCTGGAAACAATGGGTGGGTCAGGCACAGACCTCTCCAAACATTTGATCACGAAAAATCAAAAGTGCTAATAAGTGTACGTCAAAGGTGCCGAAAGGACATGGAAAATTGCAACGAAACTGTGTGTAGGGACAACACGCACAACAGAAGCGAACATGTGTTGTTTAATTTGTGCGGAAAAACATTGTGGGGGACAAGGCCCCCCTCCACAAAAAGGTAAATATTATCGCAGGAAGGAGTGGGCCGAAGCGAATGAAGTTGTGCATAAATATTAAAGATGTAAAAGAAGGCAATGTGTGTTTACCAAGTGTCTCCTCCGATTTGCTTCAAATCTGGCACAGTAACAGTAAACAGAAAATAAATCGACAAGTGGTTGGTTTGTTTATGCGGAAAAAACATTGTAAGGGAGTAAAAAAACCTCCCGAAATAATACTATCAAATAGGTGGAAACGGCTAGTGTGACAACAGTGACAGTCTGCCAATCTATAGATGACCTAAACGTAGGAATCAATACAACGAATGTAGATTGTTTCGTGCTTTTACGCTCAAACTTGCATGTTCACAGACCGACCATTGCGCAATCTAGCGTGGTACAAACGGACAGACAAACAAGCACGTGTACAACGAATAGTGCCAAGAAGGCGCTCTGACGTTCGACTAATGACAGGAACATATGTTGGTCTAATCTTAATTGTTCGCTGAAGTGTTTACCTTTTTATTGAATGACGAAAGTGGTGAATATCAATGATATTTGTGTCAAGTAGGAAAACGTAACACAATGAGATAAGAATATACTTGTAGTTGTTTACCTTTCGAATTCATCTGTCCAGCACCTAATATGAGTAGTTTGTGTAAAGTGCGTGTGATTTTCCATTCAATGGTTATTGTAAATATGTTGAAATATGATTGAATAATGTGCTGTACTTGAAGTTGTTTCAAAAGCCACGTTTATCTGGAAATCTTTGTGTGTGTATTCTGTGAAATGAAGTTGTAATGCTATAATATCAAGGCTGATATGACATGTTGAAAGTTTGAGTGACATAAACATTCTTGAATCTTACACTATAAAATACTGTGCACAAAAGTTTGAAATTTGCTAGTTGTCATCCATACGTTGTGGTACACTATGGTCTATGTGAATCCTGGTGGCATAAATAACATTGTAGCTCTGTTCTTCAATATCCAACATCTTCAAGAAACTGAAGTTAATGACCCCGAGCTACAAGTCGCAGACATTGTACGAAACATTATCGAACGAGCTGAAGATGGGTCGATTCAACATACCGACGGAACAACATTAATTTTCTCGCTGGGCAGTAGCTTCCTTGAACCAAATGCAATTCAGGACTCTGGTGATGAAGATGGAGATAATACCAGTGTTGGATGGTGTGGAAGTAAAGAAGACCGAACAAAAGGCTGTTGACTGCAGGAAGAGTGGCAAAAAAGACCTCTTTCCGTCAAATCTCTACGAGCCAAATTCCGGAGTGTTACGTCAGGAACACAATTACATCGCTGGCAGGAACAGGGAGAAGCAGACTTCACAAGAAGAGAAAAGCTAAGGAAAATATCGACGTTTTGGCTAGAAACAATGCAGGATGCATTGCAAGCACATATGTCGTTTCATGATATAGATTTACAAAGGTGGGCTCCCCATTTTGGCAGGTCGCTTCCGTTTCCTTCGTTTAAAGCGTCCACCAATTGGTTATGGAAATTTAAAAAGACGCATCATAATGTGTCGCTAAAAGTGAGAAATTTTTAACGAAAATCAGTACCATTGCGCAAAAAAAGTGGACGAACAAATAGAAATTGACGCTTTTATTGAGACAGTGAAACAACATATACTAGAAGTGGGGGCAGGCAATGTATTTTATTCTGATCAGAGCGGTTTCCAATTAGAGATGCATGGTTGTCGTAGTCTTGCTGTGCAAGGAACCAAACAAGTGGACGTAGTTGTACAGTCGGTGTCTTCAACGACTCACAGCTATACTATAGAGCTTCTCATATCAGCTGACTGTACATTATTCTCCCCATTTTTAATAGTACTGAAGGAAACAAGTGGAGACTTCGGGCCAATAGTAAAGGAAAGGCTGCTCCTACCGAAGAACATTTATGTTAAGGCGTCCAAATAAGGCAAACTGACAAAAGATCATTTTCGTTTGTAGTTGGAAAAGGTATATGTGTATTCAACAACGGATAATACAGCGTAACTTTTGGACTCATGGACTGGTCATTTTGAGCACATAATAGATACAGCTCTACCAGAGAGACGGAATGTAACGCTACTCA
>JAGDQP010044870.1:0-15759 GCA_022664845.1 Lepisma saccharinum
TATATATATATATATATATATATATATATATATACACGTACACGTTTACTATAACATCGCACGCACCACATTGTGTGTATTTTGCTACTAACATCATCGTTGTAAATGATAAACCTAAATAAGAACATATCATCAGAAACTATAAAGCATGAATATTGTACTCCATTTTTAAGAGCTGATAAAAAAGTGAGTTTTCTCTTGTCTTTCCTGTATAACGTTAGTGTTTTATGGAATACTCGATTCATTAAGAAAGAAATAATTGCCTAGCGACCATACGTTTCAAAGTTCATTTTCGTTTATTTATGTTTGGTAAGGGTCTTTTCAGCTAAACAATTTAAGTTACACTATTTAGTAAATTTCAATTAGTGGTTCAACTAAAGTAAATTAGTGGTGAGTTCCATGTTTTGATGTTTGAAATACGACGCTCTTAAGTTTTTTTTTAATTGTTTGCTACATACTACAAAAAATCGTAAATATCTTTCTAGAATCCAGGATATGTGATAATGGTTTCTCTTAAGGAAACGAAAATTCCAAGCCTCGCTCTTTCACGTACACACTTTCTGAATGACACACCGCCCACTTGATTGTAAATATTCTTGACTGTCCAGAAACGAATATATTCGTCCAGAAACGAATGCTGTTTTTTAAAAAAACAAGAGCTGTATATGAAATATTTGCTATCTGTATTATTTGCCAAGCAACTGGAACCCAGATAATTTTCTTAGAGAATCATTTTACGAAGATCAGTATTTTTTTCTTTTGTCAGTATGTTGTACAGCACAGAGCAAGATGCAAGTTTACACAGAGCCTAATCCTTAAACGTATATGTACTATAAAAAACGAACAGCCTGCCGCATTATGATTTAAATGACACCTCGATGGGGTTCCTATGGTTAGTCTCCAGATATGACCGACGATACGGTCGTAATAGCAAGTGATCTCGGTCGCAAAAATGTTGGTCGACTTCCACTTTATTTTGGCATAATGGTTATGCATAAGTCTTAGGATCTGGATACGTTTTGTCGAAATTTTAGCACGGCGAATCTCAAGTCAAAATATGCTCTAGCAAAGTAGGTATACGCTTCCTAAATTTCAGTGATTTACTTGTAAAACACCCCTACGACCTTCATGTCTTAGCGACGTCCAATGGGAATCGCCAGATGTTAAATGGCTTTATTGGACGCAAGTGTTTGTAAAATTTAATTCCTTTGTGATAGTGTTTTGAAAGTCTCACAGAATAATTAACACTCCAAGGTTCATGTATTCTAAAATAGCATATTCGTTACAAAAGGCCCAATTGGATAAGCTGAAATTTTATAATATAAGAAAATACAGCGAAGTTGTAGAAACCTTTATGGGAGAAACATTTATCACCCATTACAATCTTCATTCTAAATCTTTTTGTTTTAGCTTACTGTATACAATTTTTACACGGGAAGTAACACCCATTTAATCATAAGTAACTCAAACAATTAATTATATATATTTACCGAGTGGAGTAGCGTGAAATCGAGAGTGAACAACCCACAAACTGAAAATTCTATTTTACGATGTAGGATCTGCATCGAAAATAACTGGATCTGAAAATATATGAAAAATAATAATTAAATATTTATATTTTGTATATGCACATTTATACCAGAAGAAGCTTAAAAGTGAAATAATGCGATTGACATTTGAAAATAAAAAAATGGAGCTCGTCTTTCTTATACAACATGTCATTTCTTTACGTGAATGAAAGTTTTCGTGTATTCATGTTATTCACAAAATTAGTTCCAAATATTATTCACAACCCTCTTGCTTTGAAACCTTTCATGCAATTGACCAATTCCACGAATATGTTATACCCGATGGTAAAAATTGAAACGTATCGTGGATTTATTTTAATCAGCGCAATCAATTGTTAGAAAATATACGATTCTTGTTTACATAAAACAAATAAAAAATCCCTCTTGGTAGGCCTACAGGCTAAGGTAGATCTCGAAGTTCTCTTTACTTTCAAAAATTCAAATCCCGCCTTATTATATGAGCGCTGTCGAGAAACTATTTATTGTTTTTTTTATTATTCATCAAGAGCTGTTCAACAATACCCCACAAGACGTATATATATATATATATATATATATATATATATATATATATATATATACTCGCTTTGCTTCGCTGGGAGCGCTGCGCCCAGACCCCCTTAGTGGGTTCTCCCCAACTTCAGTGCTTTTGAGAGGATGCGCCTCCTTTACCTTAACCCAAATTCTCCCTGCAGCACTACACCACCATGGTGTCCATCTGCACCCTTCCACGGGGGGCTGCGCCCCCAAAGGACAGGTTTGCCTCATTTATTGTAACCTACTCTTGGTCATACACCTTGAAAGAAAATTTCGTTTCTCTACCTTCAATGATTTGGAAATTGTTCTTTTGGGGCGGCCATTTTGGATCCAAGTTGACGACTTTTTTAAAGTTTTCTTATATTTTCGTGGCCTACTTGTGATGGTATACCTTCTAACAAAATTCCATTTATCCAACTCAAACGATGTGCAAAATGGGATTTTGGGTTGCCATTTTGGATCCAAGATTGCAACTATTCCCAAATGTTGTAATATTTCCCTAAAGTACTCGTCATAATGCACTTTTATGCTAAATTTTGTTTCTCTAGTTCAAACGGTTTGGAAAGTGTTTTTTATGGTCCGCCATTTTGGATCCAAAATGGCGTCTTAGGATACATCGTGTAATATTTTAGTAACATACAAGTGATAATGCACAGTGTTACCAAATTTGATATTTCTAACTGCAGCTGTTTAGGCTGTGTATTCTATACAACAATGGGTTCGGCGGCAATTTTGGCCTAGAAACAACATATAAAAATTTTGTTCAAATATTTTCAAAATTGTGGCCGCTAGCGTGTTAATATATATATATATATATATATATATATATATATATATATACTTTGATATCGTATCGATCTCAATAGGTATATTTTTCTTCGAAATCTACCTAAAAAGTCATTACTACATGTCGTAATTAGCTTCTGATTTCGGGTTATTTAAAATTTCACGAAAATAGCTACAATTTTACTTCATTTTAACAGTTAATTATTGAGGTAAACATATAGGAATTTAAAATTTAAAAATGGCAAATTAAACTTTGATCTTTTCTATATTAACATAAACTATTGGTTTGTTTGTTAATTACAGTCCTCACGCCCGGCAAGTGTTATAAAAATCGACTACACAATTATGTCAGTGCGTGAAGCTCCACATATAACAAGTACTATGCACTGCATAATATTTGATGAAAAGTAAATTGTTTATGTATGGTGTTTCAGGGTCAAATGTTGAACAAAATGTATTTGGAACTATTTTTGTAATCACAATATATTTTTTTTGTAAATCATTACTATAGAATGGTCAGTGCGTGACGCTGTCAGATTATGGTGAGTGTGTTACTTCCAATGTAGTATGAAAAGTACTGTACTGCAAAATATTTGGTGGAAAGTAAGGTAACATGTGGTGCATTGGAGTTAAATGCTGAACAAAATGCATTTCAAAGTTTGTTTTCCTAATTACAGTAAATTTTGTGTGAAACATGCATGAGCATCCCACGCGTTACAAACGGACATTCAGAATATACTTTTCGATTGTAATTGCGGTATATCTTCAATAGATTCAAGATTGCAAATTGGAAATATGATATGCTTACACAAGTACTGAGGATCAGTCCTCGATTAAATAACACGTATATAGTAAAAATATGATTTATAATATAATATTTAATTTGCCGTCACGCGCAGACATTCTCACAACGAGCACTTACACTTTGATATACATTTCCCAAACTTTCCGAAAGCATGGGCCCAACAAAACTCTTAATGCACTTCTTAATAAGGAAAAGTTTGAAGTTTTATTTTCATTAAAACAAGATCAAGTTGTAGGTAGTAACAACATATAGGGAGATTAAAACGGCCTGACATACTGGCATGATCATGCAACCAAGTTTAAATTGTAATACTTGCCAGGCCGTACATAAGACTAGACAGAAATAGGTAATTCATTTAAGTAAATATATAAAATAGGTTACTTAAAATGTATATACTATTATTTGAACTTTGCATTCCAACATTTTCAGTTGTGAGTTTAATTTAATTTGAAGATCTTTAGACAACTATGGCTCAGGCCGTATGAATGATGGGATGGGTTGGTCGAATGAAAAAAGTGGGAGGAAACGGAGCACCCCGAGAAACCCCACGCACACGATGTTTGTTCACCTTCACCACAAAGCTCACATGGCATAAGCAGGGATCGATCCGACGACCCCTAGCATCAGAGGTGAGTGCTCTACCAACTGAGCCACCTTGGCCGACATTTTTAGTTCTATAACTCATAATTAGAATTATTAAAATCGTAGTTTCTTTTCACTTTTTTAAATAATCCAACAACAGAAGCGCACTATGAATTTGTACTAAGACTTGTTATAGTATTTTTAGTAAACACACATCCTATACTCAGGGCTGCAGCTTGTATTTTTGCAATGGGGGCAATTTCCGATGTTAGCGCCCCTTCCAAGGAGCCAAATTGAACAACTACCCTTCCTTATTTTGATTTGCCGAATCCAGACCCATTTTTCGAGGCGTGATTCTCCCAGACTCCCATGTGGGGTATGTCACCCCTAAATTCTCGAGCCCACTATCAACTTAAAACAATTTACGGTTAAACACGATAGCAACTGTGCAAAATTTCACTTGCACCCTCCATTTTTGCTATACTCCCTAAACAGAAAATAATTGCTGAGAGGCATGTGCACCCTTTGCTCTCCCGTACTTGCGGCTCTGGGTAACTTCCAAGAGCTTATTGCACTAATCTATAAAATGTTATTTTTTTTTTACTTTTTACTACAGAGCTTCACTTATTTGCAGAATCGCTCTATTAATGAATTAAAATTTTTAACTCTTGAAATACAAAAAATTTGGCTACGCATTGTATTTTATAGTGTATATAACTACAATCTGCAATGGTGCCCATGTTTTGATTTTCACAGGGAGCGAGAGAAAAGCGCGAGTTTTTCTATAAGTTACTAAAAGTTATCAACTGGTTAATCATGACAATACTTACTAAAATAAGGGCGCAAAAACTGTCATGAAGTACATTAAACTTTACAATATATTGGAAGTTGATTGGGCATGTTTAAAAGAGTATAATAATGTTAATCGCTTAGTTAGCAAACTTTATGCCTATTACTTACAAAATATTTGTCAAATGTGTCGCCTGCAAAAGAAACTCAGTCCCAGTATATTCGTGCTGATTTACTAAACACATTATTAGGAAACTCAATGTTCAAACAATTTATCATAAAAGGTTCACATACAAAATAAAAATTCTGAATCCTACTGTCAGGAATTTGTTCGATTGCGTAAGGAAGTCAATAAAGACGTTATAATACCCTATACGACCTTTACATCCAACTCTGAAAATAATATCAAGAATGTTCCAGGTCAACTGTGGAAATTCATTAAAAACAAAACATTTTCTCCCAAATGTATTACGTTTTGAAGCTCGGGATTTGTGTAACAACGAAGAAACAAGTAATACCTTTCCACAGTATATGTATCCTCTTTTCAACCGTTCAATAATTGTGATAGTAATTCTAGCGGTTACGAAGTAATTGAAATACTGTCTGTTGATCAAATACATTTGAATGAAATAGAAAAGTCTATTAAGGATCTCAAATCTAAAACAAAAGTTGAATCTGACGGTATACCCTCCTACATAGTCAAATGCTGTATTAATATAGTTAAATATCCCCTATTTATTGCGTTCAAATTGGCAATAAAAACATATATTTTCCATAACAAATATAAATCTGCTTTAGTTTGTCATATACCTAAAATAAACAACAGACGAGAAATTACCAGTCACAAGCCTTTCAACAGCTTATATATCAACGAATTATTAATTATGTGACGCCAGTTATTTGAACTAAACAACATGGCCTTGTTTCACAAAAGCCAACGGTAACGAACTTTGCAATTATTACAGATTTTATTGCAAACTCGTTGGAAGAAGCAAAGCAATTCGATGTGATCTATATTGACTTTGAAAAGGTGTTTGACAGAGCTAACCACAATGTATTACTAGGTAAATTAAATCACTATTATTTGTCTCCAACCTTGATTACGTTCATGTGCTCTTATCTAACTAATCGCAGAGAGTCTGTTCTATTTAAGGAATCTAAATATGGAGATTATACAGCACTGTCAGGAGTCCCGCGAGGTTCCAATTTGGGCCGTTGTTATTCCTCTTGATCATTAATGACCTACCAGAATTCATACCGGATAATAAAAAAGAGAAATTTGCGGATTACGTCAAAATACATGCTAAAATTATTTGCATGACGGACGTCATAAAAGTACAGCATAGTTTAGACAACTTTACTAACTAGTGCTCTATCAATCAATTTTCAGGCAATATGAAGTTTTATTATTGAGTAGAAATAAGACGATATATCGTTTTAATTATTAAATTCATAAGTATGCATTTAGAGGTCCGACGAAGTTAAATATGTTGGTGACACGTTTGATATGAAATTGACGTTTAACAGACACATAACAAATATTACAAAAGAAGCTTTTAAAGTGCTAGGATTTGTAATAAGGATGGGAAGAAAGTTTAATAACGTTTCTTCATGAGATAAAATGTGCTATGTTTATGTTCGTTTAAGCAAAATCGAAGCATTTCTGATCTATTTCTGTCCCGTCATAAAATCTCGCGTAGGCAACACTAGGATCAAAGTTTAATCTATCTTTCAAAGTTTAATTTCCCCTTGGCTAAGGGGACTGGCGCCCCCCTTGCTCCCCTTGATGGGTCTCCTTGAGGATCTGTAATTGAGTCCGTTAATTTATTTCTATCAGAATGTACAAAAATAAAGCGATACTTACAAGACAAAATCCACAGATGTCAGTGCGTGAAGCTCTGGTTTTCCTCCTATACGCTTATTATATTAATATATTCCGACTTTTATGGTAATTAAACTTAACACATTAATCTTGAACCTTTTTTTTTGTACTTTTTTTTGGGAGAGGGTCCATACTTTCAGAGAGTTTGGGGAAAATTTGTCAGAGTGTAGGTGCGCGTTGCAAAAATGTCAGTGCGTGACAACTTTAATATTAAATAAGATATAGTATTGTTATTGATTACGTGTTCTTTGATCGGGAATATATTCTTCAATATCGCCTATATCTAACGGGCTGCTAAAATGGCCTTTTTGAAATAGTAAGTTATCTTATAAGGCAATTAAATTCGAAAAGTATATTCTAAATGTCTGTGCGTGACGCGTGGAATCGCTATATTTTTAATGTTATGAGAAGTTTTAATTTCTTTCCAGAAATGTTGATTTTGTTCACAGCAAAGGTATGATCAAAAGTGGCATACAACAAATTACGCTGTTTCTGAAATGAAACAGCGGAGACATTTATAAAAATGCTCTACAGTGACATTTATTAACTGTCCATATTGCGATACTGTCCTTTCAAAGGGATTGCAAGAATGAGGAATTGAATACGTAATTTTCCACTAATGGTTCATAAACTTGTATCAACTATATATTTTTTGGTCTATTGTTTTAATAATGTACACTCCTGATGATTCCATTATATGTCTAGGTTCTAAAATATACAAACCTCCATGCACCAATTGGCATTCAAAGTAGAACCTTGGACTGAAGCCTCAAACCACACGACTACTGGGTTGGCAATAATTGCTTATGTTCATACTATTCTGTCTCAAAACAGTAATTAGTTTATCCTGAAGATTTAATGTCCAATATACCTATTTTCTTTACTCTCACTCACTTATTTTGAGATCATTAACCAGTTTTTCTCCTTTTCCGATTGATAATCATTTACAACAAAAGGAACAATATTAATATCATACATAATATCTATTTGCAATTAAAAATAAAGTACGAGAGCATTCCGAGCTGTGGAAATAATTGAACTGATGAGTTTCAATAATTGTTTTTGTTGGTAGTGTTAGTGGTAAAACGACATCACTGTAATCTGGTTTGTCTAGGAATCTCTGGAGAAGCGACGTGAGCTTCTCCGCGTGTATAAGTGGAAAATGATAAACAAAGTCTAGAACACGAAGAATTTCTGATTCTTAAAGTTAAATATTTTCAACCAGCTGTCGAAGAACCAACGTGAACTGACCCAGAATAATTTCAAGTAGTATGTCAAAACGCTTCAAATATTGTCACTTGAGAGTAATATATGCTTGAAACTTCAACAATGCTGTTTTTGGTTAATTTGAATTTAGCTTTCAAGGCATTTAAGTACCTTTGACTCAGGCCGATAGTGAGTAATGTGGCTAATGCCAAATCAGAAGCAAGGCTAGTAATTTCTAAGATTGCAATACTGTGTAGTATTGTTTGGTCTCTTCATAGCAGTTTTTGAATTACAAGGCATGGCAACATCTTGAGGATTGAGTGTTTACCAAGTTTATGGCTGTATGTTCGTACAATGTGTATTGGCCGACGTTCTCAATTCTTTCAATAGAAAAATTTGTAGGAACGAGCCGAAAACCTTTCTATTCTTGATAATTAAGGAACTATGGAATTTTCTACAAAATTTTCAGTACATTAGAAAAAAATACGACCTCTTAATTAAGACACAAATACTTATTTTGAATAGTGAAAACACATACATTAGTAACAAACTAAAATAGATAAAAAATAAGATGCTGGTGGAGTTATATGTAACAATGTTCTAAAGCTCACAAGACATACATTGTATCACAAATTTATTACCTCCATTTCAAAACGTTATTACATTTTATCTGTGTCAGTGATTTCTGATTCCCTTTGTAGATGCACGCTGAAAGAGTTGGTGGCTGAGCATTCCATAGTCCACCGGCCACTAGCACTTCCGTGTCATTGCTCGGAGCAAATTGTTTTCGGATTCGTTAAATTGTTGTATCAGAAACATTAAATCTTCGGTGGCAACCTCTCACTTCATACACGTTTTCAGTAATGGTGAAATTCAAAATGTCCGGCAGAAACCCCTCAACTGGCTTCTTGTCACGACGTTTTCCTCAAGACTACCTAGTTCTTGTAGTTGATTCGGTTTTGCCTTTAATAAGCAGTATTGTTTTGCCAAGATATGGGCAGTTGAGGGTTGACTTTCGGTTCGTCTAGAGGTAATTGGTTATAAAGTAGTATTGTTATTTTTGAGGTTTCTTTTGCGTGTTTTCTGTAATTGTTTTAGACATTAGTTTCACAGACATTGTTTCATTTTGGTTAGAGCACACCTTCAATTTCTGAACCTTATAATTGGGTATATTCACATAGGATCACTTCTGTTTGATGACTGGTTTGATGTGTTTTTGTGGGACTGCCTAGTGAATTGTTACAACAACGGAGTTTAGTGCGCACCTTTTGTAGTTTATTATCTTACATTCTACGTCATATTCAAAGTACTCAACAAGCTTTTATTGTATATCTTCTTGCTGAGTGTCCTTAAAGCGATCTTTGCGGATTTCTTTCCACTTGTAGTAGAGATAATAGGACACCTAAACATTCAGTAAAGTGATATACAATAAATAGCATGGATGAACTTTGAAGCTAACGGGGAATACAAGATAGTACACACCTAAAGGTTTACACTCCTAAATCTTTACACTAGATTGGATGTTTCAAGTAAATACTAGCCAGTCAAAAAGTACAATCAAAACCACTGTCACTAAACCAGAACTAACCATATATGAGGCGGTTACCATCAATAGAGCATAGCCAAATATATGGGCCAATATGACTGAAAATACTGAAGTATTCACCAATATGATAGAAACAGTGTGTACAGTGTGGAAGTATGCAATCGCTTACACACAACTGTAGAATAAAAACAAGATGAAACAAACCGAAACAATAACACATGAAATTATAATTTGCTAAAGAAGAAGGAATTGAAAGACGCTTCTTTGCCTCTCAGGTATGGCCCTTATAAGGACAAACCAAATCATTGCAGTAAACACCAGACAACATTGGGTGAAAAGGTGAAAAAATGCATACGTGAATGACTCTTAGAATAGAGACTCCAACAATACCTGTCTCCTACAGAATCTAAAGCAGTTAATATTGAACCACTAGAAAGAACCTCAGACTTCCTCAAAAAGTTAAAATAAATAACACTAAATCACTATACATAGAAAACCTTGTTCAACCTTAAAGAGTACAAAGAACACGAACTAGCAGCAAATACGACTATTTTCAGTATACCCAACACCAGCTTCCACTAGTGTAAAAGGACTGGTTTGTAGATGCTAATGTGAAAAAACACATTAGATATAGAAACAAGAAATTTGCCATTCATAAGAGAGACACGGGAATAGCCTTGCCTGTATAAATATCTAGATGCAAACATTGGCTTAGATACCTATAATCGAATATAATCCCGTGAATAGAAATGATAACTTCTCCCAGGCACACAGCTGAACAAAACTGGAGTTTGGCCTCATTTAGGACAAAAAATGATGAAAAATCTCTTTGGATCTAAGTATTTGAAGGAGATATAAATGGGGAAAGAATTACTGAAAAAGGCAGCAGCTGGCTTTTTTAGCTCCTTGGTGAAGGACCGCTCAAAGAAATCGTCTCATCAAACGACAATAATCACTGAAATTTGTTTAACTTTGTACATAACAAGTTTTCATAATATTATGACTCACATAAGCATAAGTTTTTGTGTGATTCTTGTCCTCGACTAATCATCGATTTCCTGTTGTCTGGTTACCCATAAAAAATATTTACATTAATTTTAGGAACCAAACTACTATTACTCAGATGACTGAAGCCACAAAGTCATAATATACACATCCGCACCTATGTTCTAGACAGTAAATAAACACTGTACTATCATGGCCAAAATTATGTTCACATGACTTTGTTATACACGAGTTTTCTCTAAGCCCAGTAGATAGGCCACCCAACTAACGTTGAGTTGGCGGTGTGTGATTCTGAGAGTGTGTGAGTGAGCGAGCAAGGGTTGGAATTTTCTTTTCTTTAAGAGAAAACATTATCACATGTCCTGGGTTCTGAAAAATATATTTATGATTTCTTGTAGTATATAGCAAATAATGAAAAACTTTAGAGAGTCCCATTTCAAACAATAAAATAGGAAACCTAACACCATTTTTATTTTAGGTGGGCCACTTGTTGAAGGGTACTGAAGAGTTTAATTCAAATTGTCTAATAGAAAAGATCCTTACCGAATATGGAGAAACAAAAATGAATTTTAAAACCCATGGTTTCTTTCTTTTTTCTTTCGTAATGAATTCCATAGAACACTAACGTTATGCATGAGAGACAAGAGAAAAGGTCTGTTTCTATCAGTTCTTGAAAATAGGGCACGATGCACGATATTCATGCTTGATAATTTCTGATATTATGTTGTTATTTACGTTATTTTGTATGGGCTTGCCTATGATATTGTGTGTGCGTGCATGTGATAAACATCGAAACGAGTATGCTCTCTTCCGAGCACCGTACCTTACTTGGTAGAACGTTGGTTTCGTATTCGGGAGGACCTCGGTTCGGTACCAGCGGCTGACTTTCCTGATTTAGGTTTTCCCAGTGTTTTCCTCAGTCACGCCAGGCATATACCGGGATGGTACACTTCGCATCAAACATATTGCGACAGCGAACGCCGTGCAGCTAGGTAACCCAAATGGCACCTTCTTATCCCATAATCGTTTCTAGTAAACAGACCCCCTCTTTCTCCTTCCTTCGTCTCGCCCATACTAAAATCAGCAAACATCATGAACATGTTTTTTTTTTAAATAGACATGTATTAGTATCGATAAAATGAAAGCGAGACGAATCAATATACATCAGTTGATCAAGGGAGAAATTTAAACATACAATGAAACATTGAAACCGATGGATGTCTGTAAGACAGAGGCAGAGAAATGAGAGAGAGAGAGAGAGAGAGTGAGAAAGAGAGAAGGGGAAATAGAAGAAGAAGAAGTACAGATAAAAAATATGGAATTTAAACGTAGTAAAAAATATTAAGTTCAGTTCCCACAGTATAAAGTTCAATTCCCACAAATCAAATCTAACAGCAAGAGAGAAGTAAATGTATATTTTTGCAGGGTTATTCGAATATATAAAAGGTGCTTCAAAAATTCATTAAATCACTTTCAAAATGGAGACCAAACTTGGAGGTCAGATTAAATACTTATGATTTCCAGTGAAACTCCAGAGTTTTGATACACATCTAGGATAATGTCAAATGTGTAACACACATTATTTGTTTCCGCGGGGTTAGTCTGCAAATTCGGTGGGGTTTATTAAACATACTGGTTCGGAATACTTTGTAATCAAGGATGCTACCAGGATTTTCAGATTGGGGGCGTAAAGTCAAAATTGGGAGGGTGGACGTAGAGTTTTGCACAGTTTCTATCAACTTTTGTCCGCAATATGTTAAAGTTGGGGGTAGTCTCGAGAATTTGGACTGACATCCCCTACAGGGGCCGGGGTCCAGCGGAATCACTGATTAAAAAACAGTAGATACTGTAGGTCATGCTGACCCATTGATTCGATTTATACTTGATAACCCGTAGGATGAAGGAGAGATTTTAATTATTTCATTCCGTTTGAACAATGTTTCTTTAAGGGGTGACCAGGACCGGAGATATGACCCCGAGAACAAGAAAAATACGACGCCGAAATTCCCAGTTAAATAGGGTTTCCAGACCGGGTCAATCGGGTTACCGGGTCACTTATGTTTTGGTCAGGTCCTATCACCGGGTCATCGAAAGTGGCCCGAAATTATCTCTGGAAGACGCACAAAAGGAGAGAGTGTGTGTAAAGTAAGAGAAAAATAAAGATAAATAGATAGAGAGGAGAAGAAGAGAAAGACGCAGCAAAGATACGATAAGAATACAGCGACAAAGAGAGGAAGAGAAAGAGACCAATGAAAAACATGAAAATTACATTATCATTATGCTAAACAGAACACGCACTGTTTACTCGGATTCTGACCAGTGATGCTCCATAGGTTCTCCATAACCCGCAGATAAATCTGTTTGAATACTTCAGTGTATGCGAAAAAGAAACTGGCTGGTGGGGAATCGAACCCAGGTTTTCAAATTAGAAGTCCCGCACGCTAGCGATACTCCACATTTGGCTGTATCCAGCATTTGCTTAACAAATGTTATAGTGTTTCTTTCTAAGAATAATAAAATGAAAAGTGCATATTTATGATCAATGACGTGTTGTTAACTTTCCACGTAACCCCCTGAGACTTGATTTGAACTTTCCCAACCAACATTCGCAAATCGTCTTCCTGGCTATACTTGCTCCACTCAACAGTCGGAAATATTCTCCGTTTTGTATGAGAAGAGATGATTAGATTATTCATGATTGCTTTGTAAAAAATCTTTGGCTTGAACAGGATTCGAACCAATATTAGGTTGATTTTGGACTGCAATATCCAGCGCGTTTCCTCTACTCCATTTTGCCAACGAGCTCAATCCCTATGAATAACCAAGTTCAAGTGCGAGGAAAGTGTAAAATTGAGTATATGTGTTTCATTTTGTATGTATGTATTGTGTGGTAAGTAAACACATGTGTATGTATGTCCTTTTTGTCATGTCAGATTATGAAATGAATATATTATATCAGTTTTACGAACAAACCCAGCTTAGGATAAGTATTGCTACATTAAGATACGATCATTTATTGTTGTCTATTTTAACTAAACCAGCCTGAACGAATCTAACATCACCAAAACAAAATTGTCATTAACAAATCTAGAAGTTAAAACTTCAATTAAAAGTTCTAATACACTTCGTGCAACGTGATAAGTTCAACGCAACACAAATTTTAACTTTTGACAGATTATATTTTAAATATAATATCGGGCAATCTGAGGCTATTTTGATTTAACCAGTTTCAAAATATCAAAATTTCAAGGATAAGCGAGAGTGGGCGACTTCCGCTTTAATAAGGCGCCATTTTAATTCCAGTGACTTGTGGGTAGACGCAAGTATTTTACGCTCTTTTTTACTATGATGCACTAAAACTGGATTCAACCTACTTTTGTAATACATGAAATGTAAACAATGAAACAGAGTAGTAGACGTACATGCAACCAGATCCCGTGGGAACATCGACATAAACACATAACAATATGCTTTTAGTCAGTATTTCCATTTTGGAAGTTTCATACGAAATCCAGGCGGATCAAAGCTACAAAATGCAGGTTGCAGGATAAATTTGGGGGGCGGTCTTATGATGTTTTACTTCCTGCTTTACACAGTTCCTGTGAGTGAGTGGTTGGTAAAGATCGCTGCCTTATAATTAAGGGATCCTGGGCAGGAGTTTGATTCAAATTACTTTACCAAGGGCTCGGAACAGAAGAGTTATAACTATTGAACACAAGTTTCAGAACAAATCTATTCAATAAATTGGTCGCGCGAGCCCCTCCAGCACAGCCCTAATCACGGGGTCAATTCTTGCTGGCGATACAAGTGGTTCGGAGTCGACATTAAACTGTAGATTCTATTCTTAGGACTTTATCTGCATCCAATGTAAGGCTATTGCAAACCACCCTCGGTTCGCCTTGCCCAGACGTTCGCGTCAGGATTTGCATTTGGGCAGAGCACCGATCATAATGAGGTTAAACACACATAAATGATTTTCATGAGGCGAAGAGAATTTTACGGGGGAATGGGTGGCAGATTCCATAGCGTCTTCCTGACTTCTTCATATATGGAAACGTTGTTCGTAGTTTGGTTTTCAACAACTTCTTAAATATTTCAGCAGAATTCCGTTTTCAAAGATAAGGAAATTTTAATTCGCTCCATTCTAAAATGTCACACATGAAAACGTCAATCAGCTTT
Source organism: Lepisma saccharinum (assembly GCA_022664845.1). Classification (NCBI taxonomy): domain Eukaryota; kingdom Metazoa; phylum Arthropoda; class Insecta; order Zygentoma; family Lepismatidae; genus Lepisma; species Lepisma saccharinum. Next base: position 14,886 of record JAGDQP010044870.1, read on the forward strand.
GAAAGCTAAAGGAATGTCACATGTTGCCCTTTTGGTTAACTATTTTGACTTCACAAAGTTCCGCTTAAAGGATACTGTGTTACTATTTAAAGATAAATCCAAAAATATAATTATTAGGCCCTATCATTATTGCCTATGAAACTTTCTGAAAACCTAATGATCCAATAAAAATTACTGTCCCGACGAAACCCAGTACAAATATGAGCGGGTGAACAAAAATTCTCAGTATGCACCCTGAGCAGTGATTCCGCCAGACCCTCTTCCTGTGGGGATGTCACCCCCAAATCCACCAACTTTAAAAGAAGTCTGTCAAAAATCGATAAAAACGTGCAAAATTTCAGTTACACCGTCCCAATTTTGACTTTAACCCCCCTCAAACCGAACATTCTAGCGGAATTCCCACCCCTAAGAAGAAACCCCTGGCTATGGGCCTGAGTCACTGGATCACAGGGACATGTTACCTTGTGTCTATCTTTTCTATATCTACATTTCACATCAAGTATTCAGATTTTCCGCACCCCAATCCGGGACATCGAATCGGAAAGTCATATTGGGCATCCTGAAACAAAGTACTTTCAGAAACCCGAATTTACTGTGAGTTACTTTACTTTTAAAAGTAATATATAATTTCCATACAAACTATTAAGTAGGTCCTACCATCTTGGTACTAGAGTATAATTAACAGTGATTTTAGCGCAAAACATTGTAATTTTTAATAAAATCATTCCCTCCTTTCATTCATTTAGATTTTCTGGGGAAAATTTCGTGACAGTTCAGGAAAATATGGAAAATTCAACTTTAATGTATAAAAAACGTTTAAGAAGCAAAATATTATGTAATATATATCACATTCAAGTTCCTTTTACGTTTAGTG
>JAGDQP010044871.1:0-15758 GCA_022664845.1 Lepisma saccharinum
ACTCCATTAATATTAGTCGCGAGGTTAGGAGTTTCAGGACTGAATAGAAACATATGTCCTCCAATAATAAACTTTTAAGGTTTTCTTACCTCGTTTTTGCTTGTTACGTATGTAATAAGTATTTAAATTTGTTTACTCTCTCTACTTTCTCATTCTTAATTCTTGTGCACAAATCTGCATTAATCCCTGAGTTTTGGCTTGTTATCATGTTTTTTTTTTTTATCTGTGCTTGCCTGTAGACCAATCTCACAACACACTTCTACTTAGACATGGATGTTACATTGTAGTGCCTCTATATGTTACTCTATTAAATCTAAATTATCCGCGTAAACAAAGAGCTAATTCAAGCAATTCAACCTTAATACATTTTGTTCTCTTTTACTTTAAAAATCAAATATTCTACAGAAATCTTTAACAGTTGTAGTTACAACTTTGTTTCAATCTTTTGCGAATCTTGAAATAGTCTGACATATTATTATTTACCCGTACTCTGGTTATGGGGTCATTTTCACAAGTTGAACAAGTTTCTTTGGAATTCCAAATTGTACTGGGATAATGAATATATTTTACATTTTGATAAAATCATAGACTTTCTTAAATATCCCCGAATAGCATCTGTACAGCCCTATTATATTCCCATTTCTTCCCCAAAATTTGTCTCAAGGAAAAAAATATGTTCCGATGTGGATCTATTTCTTCAAAATGCGAAATTGGGGTCTCAAAAATTTCATCTACGTATACACTTAGTCTTGTTACTAGCATTTTACTCAATACCTTGTAGCGTGTTGCCAGTTACTAGATTTCTCGCTAATTATTAGAGTGTGATATATCGCCTTTTTATAGCCCGAAACCATTATTGCGGTTTCCGATTACTTTGGAAGTTCCTCCTTTCTCCATAAACTAATTACTAATTTATGCAGATCCTTTGTCAGCTCCTTTAGTCAAGCTTTAATTAATTCTAAAGAAAAAATAATATTCTCGTTTTTTTTAATCTTTCAAATTTCTTTATGCACATTCCGACCTAACTAGAATGCTGTATCTATTACTCTGTTGTATAGATTTTAAATTCTGTTTTCCCCTCCGTTGGGTACTTTAACTAATTTATCGACCCACACATTGATAGTATAGGTCGGATTCGCCTGACGTAATCGGCGTTCTTTTCTAATCTTTCCTATCTCCCCTGGTAACATTTTTTTAACGAGTTTACCCCTTAGTATAGATCTCGCATGTTATTTGCCTTCCGATTTTCCTCTACCTCATACGTATTCTACGTCTGAAATTCTCGCCATTTGTTTCTGAACCCGCGCGTAGTGTTGCGTTTCGTGTTACTGCACTACTTTGCATTTGCTTAGTTTTACTATTTAGAAATCTCCACCTTGCTTGCTTTTCTTCCTCATGAAGTTTAAGGCATTCTTCATCAAACCAAGGTTTGTTTTTTTGTTGCCTCATCTCGCCTATACATTCCTCCCCTTAGCCCTTCATAGTATAACGCATTTCCTCCCTCATTTTACTTACATTAATTTCACTATTAATTTCATCTTTATTATTACTCGATTCAGCTAAGTTTTAGAACATATTTTAGATTTTGAGTTTGTATTCTGTTTTTACGCTAGGATTGTATCGCCTTTAACTTCGAATGCAAGCTGTATTCACTTTTTGGTTCCTTGTTCGCAATGCAAAAAGTTCCCTTCACTTCTGTTATTAATAACTGGTGATCGGTGTCACCTTTTGCTACCCTATATCACATAACCTCCATTATGTTGATTGTCTTTTTTATTTACTAATTCTTGATCGATTTGGTTGAGAATTGTGCCTTCTAGAGATACCCATGTGTATTTGTGTATGTCCTTGTGCTGAAAGAATGTGTTCTTTACTATTAGGTTTGTCAGATTGCAAAATTTGTCAGTCTTTCTCCAATTATGTTGATGACTTCGTGAAGACTGTATCTATCTATAGCAGTTTTATATCATCCCTTCATGCCTACCTTAACGTTGAAATCACCAAACACAATTTTCGTATTATACTTTGGTAATCGTTCAAACATCCTTTCTAACTGCTAGTAAGAAGTATATTTTCGTGTCATAAGCCTGCTCGGTCGAAGCATAGAGATTTATCATAACAGTGTTGCGCCATCAGCTACGTAAAGTCACGCAGGATTGTCTTTCGTTTACGAACTTTATATTCTGAACCACCGGAAGGATACTCTTCTTAATTAGGAATCCCGTTCCAAAATTGTGAGACTGTGCCCCTCCGTAGTAGAAAGACCATTTATCCTATTGAATGTTATAATATCCCTCCCAAAGGATTACCTGTATCGCTAATATGTCCAGCTCGAACTTATCGGATTATCACACTGCCAATTGAGAGAGGTCTGTTTGGTATAACGTTCGTATGTTCCACGTTACTATTCTAAGGTTTTCCTTAATCCTGTTCTGAAGCAGTGTTTTCACGGTAATCAGAATAAGCGACTAGTTTACCTCCGTAATATTTTACCCGAGGAGAATCCATGAACCATATGTTACTAGTTCTTGACATGATTTAGCAGTGCAGGTGTGTCAGCTTTAAGAACTTGTAGTAAAGGCAGACACTCAAGTTGACGTCCTCTGCCCATTTCTGAGCCTTGCCGTTGTCAGTCATCTTCTCCCTCAGAGTGGGAAATTTGAGACTGCTTTCCCTCAGCATGATAGTTGTGTTCGGAGTTAATTTCCTCTAACTTTTGTAGGTCCTTCTACTAACTGCAAGCCAGCATTACCATTTTTTGTCTGCCCGGGAACTTTTTCGTATCAGCTATATCTGCATTCCCCTAACCGCCACCTGGGAACGCCCCTGGTGGAAAATTAGCAATTCCAACTGGAAATTTTCATATTTGAATTTTTATTTTTTTAAATATACAAATTTTATGTTACAATTATTAGGTATGATTTTTTACAACCTGAGTAAGTTTTGTAGCTTCTCTTTTAGGTCTACACTTTTTGTTGCGCTGTTATAAGTTTTGTATATAATAAGAACGTACGATGCAAAGTCAAGTAATACCAACTTTTGTACCAGGTGTGTCGGTAAATAATTCTTCTTTTTTTAAGATAGCTGGAAACAGGGGTTAGTTCACAGTTTCATCTCTTATGTAATGTTGTTGCTATGACAGTACCTTTAAAAAAACTATTGATGTTCAAACGACTTCGTTTTCGCATCATATTTTTTCGTGTGATAAATAGGTTGAGTTTCGAACCAATGAAGAGCATTTATGGCACCTAATGCTTTTCTTGACCAATCAAGAGAAAATCGAAAGTGAAATCTGTCGTATACTTATGGAAACTTATGGTGACAATGTCTGAATGCAAGATGCTTGTGTGCGTTGGTTTAGACGATTCCAAAGTTGTAGTTTCGGCTTGAAATACAAAGAACACCCAGGCCAAAAAAAATGATAATGCACTATTGCAAGTGTTGTTGTATGGAGACAATACGCAAACGCAATACCAAATGACAGAAAGGTTGATCCTTGGTCGCCGAACCGTTTGTGATCATCGGCATGCCACATCAGCTGAATTATAGTAAGATGGAAAAGCGAAAATCGGAATGCGAAGTCTTGCTTCATCGGCACGGAAGAAATGCTTTTCTGCGTCGGAACTTTACTGAAGATGAAAAATAGATATATTTCGATAATCTAAAACAAAATCATGGGTTGACCTAGGACAATCATTAATATCAACCGCAAGACCGAATAAGCTTTGAAAGAAGACAATGCTATGCATTTGGTTTGATCTGAATGGTGTCGTGTATAATGAGCTTCTGAAGACAGGCGTAACAGTTAGTATCTCTTGCTACCGTCATCAGATAATCAATTTGAACAATGCATTGATCAAACAACGACTAGAATGGGCTACAAGACATGGCAAAATTATTTTGCCGCACGACAACAGCCCATCATAAAAAGTAAAAGCTGGCAAAGACACCATTGCTGCACTTGACTGAAAATTTTCCATCACCCTCCGTATTCACTGGACTTGGTATCTTCTGACTACCCCTTGTTCTATCGGCGACTCACAAATTTTCCATACAACAGTTCAACAATTACGGAGATGTCGAAAAGGTTTAATGAATTGAACATATCGAAATACGAAGAAAATTGGTGACTAGAAATGGCCTACACTTTAAATCAATTACTTTGTACCTTCCTCCTACATTAAACGTACTTTCTATCAGAAAATAATAGGAATTATTAACCGGCACACCTGGTAATAATGAGTATGTCAGTGGGGAGATGAACAAAAACGTTAAAAATTCACTTTGGGGTAAGGTAATTCCTTTTAACCAATCTAACACAAACTATTCGAAAACAATCTGAAGTAACTGATTCAGACTAATTTACATAATATCAGAGTGGAAACGTGAAAATGTTATTAAATTATATGCTAACCCAAAATGATAATTGTGCTAAGGTATTTTTGTACTGTAGATATATCATATTCATACGTTTCTTATCTACTGCTGGATGAATGTATCGCTCATTTCTCTTTATATATCTCGGTCTGTGGTTTGTTCATCCATTTAGCTCCTGAATAACGCTTGATTAAACTACAATCTTGCATTTGCACGTCGTTCATTTTTATCTGGAATTCCAACGTAGTACATTCGCCAACCATCGTCCATCTATCCGTATAGTGATATGATCGGCCCATCCCCACTTCATCATTTTCGTAGTCTCTATTATATTTTCTACCTTTGTGCGCTAATCGATTCATTTTTTTCCTGTCCTTTCTAGTTATTCCTAGTATGCATGTATCCCAAATGCTCTTTGTGGGACTTTTATTGTTTGGGTCTTTTGGCATTCAATGCTATACACCATTACTGGTAAGACATGTTGATTAAAACTTTACGCTTGAGAAACATTGGTAGATTGTTTTTGAAAATAATATGTAATATTGCAAACGCGCTGCACGTAATTTTATCTATATTTGTTTCGTTATTTTATGTTTCGAGCTGTTGTACGGAAACATACTCATCACCTGTGCCTCCATGAATCTCTCTTTCCTTCTTTTCAGCACGTTGATTGTACATTTCTTATATTTTACTTGCAATCGTTTAAGGACTACGTGTACCTTTAAATTTTCATTAATCAGATCTTCCATTCTCGTTGGTAGTTCTTCTGCACTTGAGTCAAACAGGATTATATCCTCAGCGAATCGTAGGTGATAAAGGTACTCGCCATTGATTTTAATTCCAACTTCATTCCAGTTTAAATTCTTCCAGGACGGCTGAAAACAATTTTAGAGAAATTAAATCTCCTTAAATATCCCTTTTCCAATTTTAAATTTGCAACTTTCTTGATGCAGTCTAATGGCAGATCTGGTAGTCGAATTAATGTTTCGGGACAATTTTAATATGAATTTTCGATGTTTGATGTTTAATTGATTTAATTAGTGGTACCAAGGAGACCGAATCGAAACGTCTATGAATCCCAAACATAGTGGATTTTCGTATTCTGTAGTCCTTCTCACGAAGTTTCAATACTTGTATCTGAGCCATTGTGCCAAATCCGCTATGAAATCCGGGTTTTTCCCACGCCTGGTAAAATTCTAAGTCTCGTTGGATACGATTTAAAATAACTTTGGTGAACATTTTGAATATCATTGAGAGTACGCTAATTATTCTGTAAATTTTGTCACGTTCTTTGCCCCTTTCTCTTGTACAACTTTTTTTTTTTTTAATATTTTCTAAATATTCCACTAACGTCTCTCGTCTCTTGTCTCTTTTGCCAAGTTCAATGGTCCCCTTTTTCCTTTCATTGCTCTGCTTAGTTCTTATTTTCGCATTGAAGTCTTCCATTACTCTTTTAGTATGCGATTTCCTGTTATCCTAAAACTTCTTAATCTCATCGCATATGTCTTCAATTAACTCCTCCGGATGTGACGTTGTTGGAGCATATAACTGTATAATATTCACAATGTATATCTTGTTAATATTTATTACCACCATGCGATTCTATTTAAAATTCTTTGAATTTCTATTATCCATGTCCTCAGTTCCTTAAAGCCAACGCTTTTTGGTTCGCCATTATCTGTTCATTTGGAGTAGTACATGGACCTTGACGGTAGTTTCAACTGTTCTCCATATTTCCTCCAAATTTCTGATAGTCCTTTGACGTCCAACTTATTTCCCATATTTCATTCTCCAATTCTTCGAAATTTGTTCCCTCCTTCAAGTGATTGACAGTTGAGAGTAGCTTGTATTTGTCTATTCTAGTTACAGGATACATGTCCTGGCAGTCTACAGTCCAAACGCCGTCAATTTGACCTGAATTTCTTGAAGGGCTTCCAACTGCACTCCGTCCTCAGGCAATGAGGTCCTCTGATGCTATTCCACTTTCTCTTACAATAATGTGTTAAAAAGGAGGTACTCAGGCATTTAACTCACTACGGTGACATATAATGCAGGTTGTTTAGCAGCCCATCCATGTTCGGTCGCCAAGCAGCTCCTTGGGCACTATCAGGCCCCAAGACGTGAAAGCACGGATTGGGCATTAGGCGTCTACCCCTGTCAGTTCCACGAATTGCGGAGTTTCGTTCTAGATAGGAGCAGAAAACTTTGGGCTCTAGGGTCTCGGTTTGCAAGTCATATGTACATGATGTATTCACATGAAAATGCGTTAGACGTCGTCGGCCAAACGTCAATTACTGGATCTTTATAATGAAAATAATACATATCTTGTAGCATGTTTTCTACATTGTATGTGTTATAGCAAACAAAGAGAAAATAGAATAATATAGAAATTAACTAGAAACGATGAGGAGTAAAAGAAGAACTGCATTTAAATAGATGTGATGGACTTGAAAATGGTTAATCTTGAAGCCCTATATTATACTGAATTCAAATTAATGTATTTGTGGACTTTAGATTATCATGACTCAGCTACTTATCGGATAGGTAAAAGGGTGCATGCAGAAGTTACCAGTGCCTGAATTGAAGATGATAGCATCTTACATTTGCTTGGTGTGACTTTGGGAAAATCAAATATCTAAGTCAAAATAATCGCCAACTTGTATCGAAGTAGACCCTTATGAAACTAAAAGTAACGCATCATTGTTATATTCTTGGCATTGTACTGTAGATATAGTTTCAAAAGTCGTTTCCATTTTTTACCCCGTATTTGTCTTAAACTTAGAGAAGTCCAATATAATTCCAATTCAGGTAGAGAAAAATTATAACCCAAGACAAAGTGGGATAGTTGTTATTCATAAATGCCATGAATATGTTGTCTTTAATTTCTATATTTTAAATGATAACATTTTTCACCTTCTGGTTTTACTTGTAGAAGAGGAAGTGACAAAATGATCCGTTTGTCTTAATCTAATTCTGGCAATAACATGATATATGTAAAAAGAAGTGAATTGGTGAAAATACATACGTTTTCTCTCAACTCCCATTTGCAAACTTTCTACTTTACAGTACGCTAACTCTACAATGTATCTCCACCATCATCATCTCAGGGCGCTATTAAAATGTCAAACTGTTGATCAGCCTGCTCAATGATTTGCTGAACGAGATTTCTGTTGAACAACCTCGAATATGCTTTTCACTATTACACTACCGAGCTTGCTGATGAGCTTCTTCAACAGTTTATCTTCAATAGGCGTCGAGGGAATTTAGTTTCCACAAGTGTTGTACAGTGAGCGAATTTAAATTTTTAATGCAAAATTGGCAAAACAGACCACCCAACTTACACGAAATATTCGCTTATACACTCCTGGAGATGATCCAGTTGTCGGTTCTTCCTTACCACTTCCCTTCCCTTAACCAATTACTACACTAGAATGTCTTGCCAGCCGATTACTTTCTCTCCTGATTTTATCGTGGAAGGTCTCTGGTGTCATCTTCATACCAAGGTATTCTGCCTCCAGCAGTTAGAACAACAATCGCGTGTAGTTGTCTTTAATGCTGTTTCGTAATCAAAACCAATAAATGTGTTATGTTTGCTAGTGGAATCATACATTTCTTTTGCGATAAAATGTGTTATGATGTGTAGTTTCTCACTGTCGATGTCTTCTACAGTGCTCAATTAAACAGTAAGAAATACATTTAAGGTTATTTTCTGTGAATTTACTCATCTCAGGAATGTTTGAAAGGAAAGGAGAATAGAAATAACATCCTTTCTTTAATATAAGCTGATATTAATATAAAGTAAAAATATAAGTAAATATTTTATCTTTTGTAAAAGAATCTAGAAATAAATCTATAATCTTATCCTTTATAAAGATATATAATTTTCTTCCCGAAATAATAGTGCGAGCTTCGGTAAGTGATTACGGATATGCAACAAAACTTTGCTTTGGAGGAATTCGAAATTGCGCAATTTCCAGAGCTGCAGTCGCTCCAAGTTTAAGCGCCATCGTCACAAATGATTCAATAGCTTGATACATAATGACATAAGCGGTGCCGGCGTAATAAATAATATTAGGAACAGTACCCGACGCATTTATTTAGTAATATTTATCATTAAGAGAGTGCAACATAGACAAGTTTCACAACATACGAATGATGTTGCCAAAATGATAATGGATTACTAGGGTCAATATAGAATGGTACAAATTGCGGAAGATAGTTATTTACTTCAAAGCAACAAAAATGTTTGTTAGAAGGAATTTGCAACCATACGTAGTTTCTGCAATACAGGAGCTCAAATATCCAGCAAGAGTTCTATATATTAAATACACATGAAGAGAATAAAGGCAGGACGGAAAGACCAAAACATGCATTAGTTTATTATTAGTGAGATCATTCTTACAAGCCGTGGTAAAGTGAATTCAGAACCGTTCCGGTCAATATACCCTCAAGGAATAGAACGCTCTCCAAACTATAAATACTGTATTGTTTGTAGTGTTGCGCACAAGCCTACCCAACAAATAGCGTTGCAGAATACTTAACGACTCTTTTGCACACTATTCTGCACCCTCATCGCGCAAGAGAAAATTTTTCATAACCCTAATCACGAAATAAAATTTCGCGAGATTGGTGTTAGGAAAAATAATTGTGTATGGTGTTGCAAATAAGTGAGAATGTTGAAACTGTGGTTCGTGGAATTGAGGACTATGCAATGCAGGTAGAATGTTATACATAAACTGGAAAGATAAATCATAAATTGACCTGCAATTTCGTTTTGTTATTTAATACCAGAACTGAAGACTTGAATTTCAAAGGTTCTCAAGTCAATCACAGTATTTTTTTCAGTAGGAACAGAAATATTATATTATTGAATGTTTTTCTTTGAGGGCGCTTTTTTGTGATTGATCTTATTAATTTTGTGTTTTCTTTTGTTTGTTTTTTTCTGAAAGTTTCAACTGCGTCGAACAGAAAATAATGTAAAATATATGTAAATGGATTTGGGATGTTTTTCAATTCAGCGACGATTACTGTATTTAGTTAAGTACTGGTACATATTCAAACTTTAAATTTAGTTACACTTTGTGTACGCATATTATTTACATTAACATTTTATTTTTTAACACACGATAAATATTGTGTGGATATAATGTAACAATATCGTAATGATCTTTGTGTTTATGTATGCTATCAATAGATCATAGGTAGAGCCTTTCGACCATTGGGCTCCTAATCTTATAGTTCAATAAGTATAAACTGTACGTCTTTATAAACCGACACATTTTATCATAAAAGTTCCACTATGTGCGATTAAATACGGTGGTGGATCGCCAGGGTCTCATTATGTGTTCATGTTCGAGATTTTAAAAAATCTCGATAAATTGTATTACATTGGGAAATGCCGACAGAGAAGTAACAAAGTGAAAAGAGCCTTCATTTCATTACTATTTAATAAACCGAACAACAAAAATAGCTGACGCCTCCACCACGTAATGATCTTTGTTTATATGTAGGATATCAATTGATCATAAGTAGAGCTTTTCGACCATGGGATCGTAATGTTATAGTTTAATAAGTATAAACTGTAAGTCTCTTTAAACAGACACGTTTTATATAAAAGTTCCAATATATCTGATTAAATACAATAAATTATACAGTTAATTAAAACGGCGCACGGAACATAGGCTGTATCGAGATATTTGAGTGGATCATCTCTGGGTTTGTGGGACTTATAATTCCGATCTAGGTCAGTTTGGCAAGGAGTATATTAACAAATAGGACCAAGTCAGAGAAGATTAGGTATTCTGCCTCCAGACCAAGTCGGCGGAGAGGTTGGGACTCTGAATCCAGACTAAGTCAGCGGGGATAGGAAGAGGTTACCAATTTTCCAATTGAAGTGAAGTGATCATCTTTAGGTGTCTGGTGGTCATTTTATAAGTCTTCCAAGCCTCTCATGTTTGCTTGACTTCAGTAATTCCTGTTTGTACACTTGAAAACGACCTCTTCTGCTACACTTTATTGTTGACGTAAACACTATATTCCTGTGTTTAGATTTGTTTGTTTACTTTGCGTTGCGTGTGTTGTATTGACACCCATCCCATTGCAATATATAAATTTGAAATATACACGCTAGAGGCCATAATTTTGAAGGTATTTGAACCATTTTTTTATCTATTGTTTCTAATATTAATAGCTCGGTTAAGTTCGTTATTGAGCAAAATCGGTAGCCATGTTGCATCCAAAATGGACCCCGAACTCATTGTTGTATATAATACACAGCCTAAACCGCTGGGGAAATTTAAATCGAATTTGGCATAAAGGTAGAATATCTCCTTTTGATTACGGATATGTTACCTAATTAATTCAAAGACGCGATCTTGGATCCAAAACGACGGAAGCAAGAAATTTATTTTCCATATCATTTGAGCTAGAGATACGAAATTTGGCATAAAGGTGTATTTTCACTAGTCAATCAAGAAAATGTTATGAAATACTGAAAATATCGCCATCTTTGATCCATAATGGTCGCCGAACTCATTGTTGTATAGATTACACAGCTTAAACGGCTGTAGCTAGAAATATAAAATTTGGTAACAAAGTATATTATCACTTATATGTTAGTAAAATATTACATGATGTATCCAAAGACACCATGCTGGATCTTTTTTACCTAAAAATCTATTTTCCACACCGTTTGAGTTAGAAATACGAAATTTGGTATAAAGGTGCATTATACCGAGTAGTTTAGGAAAATATTGAAACATTTGGGAAAAGTAACCGTCTTGGATAAAAATTGGCCGCCCACAAATCCCTATTTTCAAACCGTTTGAGCTGGATAAATGAACTGCTACTTGAAGGTGTACCATCACAAGTAGTTCTTGACAATATAAAAAAACTTTCAAAAAGTGGTCATCACAGATCCGAAATGGCCGTCGAACCCATTGTTGCATAGAATACACAGCCTAAACGACTGCAGCTAGGAATATCAAATTTGGTAACATGGTACATTATCACTTGTATGTTACTAAAATATTACAGCATGTATCCAAAGACGCCATCTTGGAATCAAAATGGCAGATCTAAAATCTATTTTCCGTTTGAACCTAACACCGTTTGAACTAGAGATAAGACATTTTGCAAAATATGTTAATTATGACGAGTAGTTTAGGGAAATTAAACATTTAGGAAAATTCGCCAAATTGGATCAAAAATGGCAGCCCAAAATCTCATTGTGCACACCGTTTGAGCTGGATAAATCAAATTTTACTTGAAGGTGTACCATCACAGGTAGGTCACGACAATATAAGAAAATTTTCAAAAAGTTGTCACCTTCGATCCAAATTGACAGCCCCAAAAACACAATTTCCAAATCATTGAAAGTAGAGAAACGAAATTTCTTCGAAGGTGTGTGACTAAAAGTAGATTACAATAAATGTGGCAAACCTCCCTATTGGGGGCCAGCCCCCCGTGGGAAGGTGCAGACGGACACCATGGTGGTGTATAGCTGGAGGGAGATTTTGGTTAAGATAAAAGAGGTGCATCCTCTCAAAAGCACTGAAGTTGGGGGCGCAACCCAATACGAGGGTCTGGGGGCAGGGCTCCCAGCGAGGTAAAGAGCATATATAAGTCTTGTGGGGTATCGCTGAACAGCTCTTGATGAATAACCTACAAATCAATAAATAGATTCTCGATACCGCTCATGTAAGGCGAGATTTGAATTCTTTAAAATAAAAACTTCGAGATCTACCTACGCCTGTAGGCCTACCAAAAGTTTTTTTTTAATTGAAATTAGTGCCCTATGTGGTGATATATCCTAAGTAGGAGTTTCGAAAATCGTACTATGGGGATTGACAGGTCGCTAATTGTTCTTGCGATATACCCTAAAATCGTTTAACTGCCTTCTGCAATGTGTTAACTTTTTGATATTGCAACTTGGAGAATAGAAATGAGAAACAGAATAATAAAATGCTTAATGATGACAATGAGACATGATGTAACAAAACTTCAAGTATCTTTGAATATTACGAAGATCTAGGAACATCGTATTGTTAGTCAAATTGTTTGACACAGTTTTAGTTAGGGTTGTTGTTTGATTGTGAGAATTATAAACATTGATTTTGCATAATAAAATGTAATTTGACTGAAGTTGCGCAGAAAAGCTTTCGAAAGCGTTGGTAAATTACAGAAAGGTAACAAACACAAGCAGAATCGTTGAATATAAGTTAGTATTGACATATACAAGCATTGAGACTGAAACAAGAATCTATTGTACTGATTAAAATGTAATTTGATTAAATTTGAGTAGAAAAACTTTTGAAAGCGCTGGTAAATTGTACAAGAGTTGAATATAATTTGGTAGTAAGATATAAAAAACAGACACAAAATAAAAACCTATTGTACTAAATAAAATGTGATATTGACGAAAATAGTACTAAATGCTTCTGAAAACGTTGGTAAATGACAGAAAAATAACGAACACGAATAAAATCGTTGAATATAATTTGGTAGTGAGATATGCAGAAACTGAGATAAAAGAACATGTAATTTTTCTGAATAAAATGTCTGACTAAACTTGGAACTGAAAAGCTTCCGAAAGCGTGGGTAAATTTGAGAAAGTTTTGATGCAGGACGTAAAAATCATGACGAAACGTGAATGTTGAATATACTGGTTTTGAAGCTAGGAAATGCACTTATTTTGGCTTTAACTTTGATTTTTTTTAAAAAGTCGTCATTTTATAACTAATATGGCTGGCATAAAATTTATTTTGTACAGCGTTTGAGCTACAGAACTGAAATTTTATATGAAGACGTATTGCCATTATTAGATTGAGCAATTATAAGAATATTGTACAAAAGTCATCATCTTTAAACAAATATGGCCACCGAAATGATTGTTTGAAGTAATACAGAGTCTACACAGCTAGGGAAAGGAACTTGAAACTTAGTAGAAACGTTGTCTAGTACAAAAGAATTGTAAACATATAGGTAAATATTTGAGAAGTCGTCATATTTAAATAAATATGGTCACCGAAATGATTTTTGAAGGAATACAGAACCTAAATGGCTAGGGACAAAAAATTTGAAACTTGTGCAATTTACCAGCGCCTTCTTAAGCTTTTCTACTCATAATTTAGTCAAATTACATTCTAATCAGTACAATAGATTCTTGTTTCTGTCTCAGCGCTCGTATATGTCAATACCAACTTATAGTCAAGGATCCTTCTTGTGTACGTCAGCTTTCTGTAATTTACCAACGCTTTTGGGAGCTTTTCTGTGTAAGTTTAGTAGAATTACATGTTATTATGCAAAATCATTGATTATTTCTGTCACAGTTTTTGTATATGTCAATACCAACTTAAATTCAACATTTGTGAAAAATACCAACGCTTTCGGAAGCTTTTCTGAGCAAATTTAATCAAATTAGAATTTATTATGCAAAATCACTGATTATTTTTTCAGAGTTTTGTATATGTCAATACCAACTTATATTCAGCATTTGTGCAATTTACAAACGCTTTCGAAAGCTTTTCTGCTTAACTTCAGTCAAATTATATTTTATTCAGTACAATATTCTCTTGTTTTTATCTGGTGTTGTATATCTCAATACCAACTAATATTCAACGATTCTGTTTAAGTTTGTTATTTTTCTATAATTTATCAACGCTTTCGGAATCTTTTCTGCGCAAATTTAGTCAAATTAGATTTTGTTATGCAAAATCACTGATTATTTTTTCAGAGTTTTTGTATATGTCAATACCAACTTATATTTAGCATTTCTGCAATTTATAAACGCTTTCGAAAACTTTTCTGCTTAACTTCAGTCAAATTACGTTTTATTCAGTACAATATTCTCTTATTTTTATCTGTTGTTGTATATCTCAATACCAACTAATAGTCAACGATTCTGTTCAAGTTTGTTATTTTTCTATAATTTACCAACGCTTTCGGAAGCTTCTCTGCGCAAATTTAGTCAAATTACATATTATTCATTACAATATGTTCTTGTCTTTGTTGTCAGTTTCTGCATATCTCACTAACAAGTTATATTCAACACTTGTGCAATTTAACAACGCTTTCGGAAGCTTCTCAGTACAATTTCCGTCAATATTACATTTTATTATGCAAACTCAGTGTTTTTATTTCTGTATATATCTCAATACCAACTTATATTCAACAATTCTGGGCATATTCATTATCGTTCTGTAATTTACCATGGCCTTTGGTAGCTTTTCAGCACAAGTTTAGTCATATTACATTTTATTATGCAAAGTGAATATTTATAATCCTCATAATGAAACAACAACCCTAACTAAAACTGTATCAAACAATTTTATTAACAATACAATGTTCCTAGATCTTCGTAATATTCACGAGTACTTGAAGTTTTGTTACATCATGTCTCATTGTCAGCATTAAGCATTTTATTATTCTGCTTCCCGTTTCTATTCTTCAAGTTGCAATATCCAAAAAAGTTAACCCATTGCAGAAGGCAGTTAAACGATTTTTCCGTGATCATCTTCTGTGGTCTGGTAAAGCGCTCGTGGAAAAAAGCTAATTATTTTTTATTTTATTTTATTTTCTCTTTTCATCATCAACGAAAAAGGCAAAAAGCCTTCAGGGGTAGTACATTTTTCTGTTGACAGAGAGGTAAAGGGGTGGGAAGCAATGGTTTAGTCGAAGTGGGCGTGTTTCAGTAGCAAAAACAATTAGCAACCTATCAATCCCCGTAGTACGATATTCCGGGACTCTACTATTCCATTCCAAAACTACGAAGGTTTTATCCCAGAAGAAAATATTTTTTTCTTTATTGAGTACTATAAAGCAGCCTTTGTATTGCATTTTCCATTATTTATAGTTTTGCTTGAATCAATGACCTCAAATTTATAAATATAATTAAAATTTCAATCTAAACCATACTTTCTGTAATGACTAATTATCTTGACAGCATTTGTGGCAACTCCAAATTATGAAATGACTGTCCATTTTTCGGCATGTTGCTCTGACATGGAATGATTCTCAAAATCAAATAGCATACATACAAAATCGACACAAAACTGAGCGTAGAAAACATAAAGCAATGTTTCCCTGAAGTTTGGTTTTTTGAGCTTCTAATGTTAATATCTTTCGAAACACAAATGCAGACATTGATTTGGCGATCAAGACCTTTCTTTGTAAGTTTCTTCGTTAATAAGTTTATCATTGTTTCTTGTTAATAATTAGAAAATTCCGACAGAGCTCGTAGTGCAGCAAAAATTGAACACACAAATATCTTGAATTTTTCCCCCCATCTATCGAGATTCTTTTAAAAAAAGTAATTAACAATTTGAAAACTTATAGATCCAATTTCTTGTTCAAATTAAAATGTTTATTAATATTATTATCAT
>JAGDQP010044872.1:1221-15758 GCA_022664845.1 Lepisma saccharinum
GGGTCATTCCAGAGAATTTTGACAAATAAAATAAGAATTGGTCGCTCGACTATCTTTGATTTCCTTCACATTTGGTACACTAATGGCACATACAAGCAAAGTTGAAAACGGTTTTTGACTGCTCATGTTCAGGATATACAGGGTGTTCAAAATTAGATTCTGCAAAATTTTGTTGAATACAGCGAATCATAAAGTTACACATATTTCATAAAACAGTTGAGATATTTGAATAATTCAAAAACATTTAAAATATAGACACCTCAAAGAATATTTAAAGCTATGTCTTAAAGTTCTAGCCTCAAATCGGCTATCGGACAGCGTGGTTTAAACAGTTGTAAAATATAGGTGAAATTCTCATTCTTAGATTTTTTTCCTGATTGAATGGTAAGAAATAACAAGCCACTTACTTTATTATTATTATCTACTATTGTCACCGTAATGAAAGAAAAAATATTAACTTCCTGTGTGATTTCCTTTTCTTGATATCGAGACTTCAATTTCATAAAAACCCAAATTTGTCAAAATCTGAGGGGTTGTAAGTCAAAAGAAGGAGGGAGTACATGAACAAAACTTTGTATAGAAGTTTATTTGTTTATATTCCAGAAGCCCTGATAGTTTCATTCTGTTATTCAAACCTCTTTGTGAAATACAGCTTCTTAAAGCTGCTTAAAAAGCTGTAGTAGTGTCAATACAAATTATCATTGAAAAATGAGGCTGTTGTTAATTATGTTGTATTCTACCAGCGTAACAATTTAAATCACATGCCTTAAGCACAAATAGATTACGCTTTACGTTCTTTGTTGGTGCAGAGAGCTATTTCAGCCTTCTGCTGCTTAAGGAAAAACTGTGATAAAAAATCACTCATCTTTGATCTGATGGTATGAACCATTCCTGAGTGAAGTTTTTTATTTATTTATTTAAAAGTTATGTACGCAGCCATGTCATGCGAAGAGATGTTATTCTTTCCGATAGGCCTAATAGAATACATTGGCAACATTTTACTTGAATCTCGCGGTTAAAATCGCGGCACTTGAGTGTCGGTTTTATTTCTATTTTGTTACAAGTTATGTCATATCATGCAAATATATCTTATTCTTTTGTTATTCAAACCCCTCTATGACATACAGCTTCTTAAAATTGATACAAGAAAGTTACAGAACGGTTGTGCGATGGAGGGTTAGCTAGACGTAAGCCGGCACTTTGGGACATCAACTATTGGCGAACCAGCTAGATCTTAGGATGTTGGATATAACGTCTTTGTTATAAATGCAACAAAGTCACAATCAATTGATTACAACTTCTCCAAAGCCAATTATGAATTGATTATATTATCGATAAACGATATAATTATATCGCTTTATTGAATCAGCTAATTGGGAAAGCGTATCTAATAGCTCGACTGTTGATGAAGCTGTTGATTCATATTATATGGTATTTTTGATAAATGTATACCGCGAAAGAGATCGAAATCAAATTATCCTGTCTGGTTTTCAAATTACATAATTAAACTGATCAGGAGAAAGGCATACAACCGTAGAAAATGGGAACAATCAATTGGGGATCCTACGTATCATTATGATAAATTTAACGAAATACGTGCTCTCACCAAAAGAGATAACCTTCGCTTATAAAATATATTTGCATAACTGCGAAAATAACATTTTAACCTATCCAAAAAGCTTCTGGACATATATAAAAAAAATAAAGGACGTAAATCCGAATGCAATGTACAGTGCTTAAGGCATGTGATTTAAATTATTATGCTGGTAGAATACAACAGTATTAACAACAGCCTCATTTTTCAATGATAATTTGTATTGACTAATAAAAACTACTACATCTTTTTAAGCAACTGTATTTCACAGAGGGGTTTGAATAACAGAATGAAACTTTCAGGGCTTCTAGAATATAAACAAAGGAACTTCTATACAAAGTTTTGTTCATGTACTCCCTCCCCCTTTTGACTTACAACCCCTCAAATTTTGACAAATTTGAGTTTTTATGAAATTAAAGTCTCGATATCAAGAAAAGGAAATCACACAGGTAGCTATTTTTCTACTGTCATTACAGTGACAATAGTAGATAATAATGAGAAAGTAAGTGGCTTGTTATTTCTTTACATTAAATCAGAAAAAAAATATCTAAGAATGAAAATTTCACCTATATTTTACAACTGTTTACACCACGCTGTCCGATATCCGTTTTGAGGCTAGAACTTTAAGACATAGCTTTAAATATTCTTTGAGGTGTCTATATTTTAAATGTTTTTGAATTATTCAAATATCTCAACTGGTTTATGAAATATGTGTAACTTTTATGATTCGCTGTATTCAACAAAATTTTGCAGAATCTCATTTTTGAACTATGAGCAATAAAATAAATTAAAAAACTGCTTTCAACTTAGATTGTATGTGGTATTCAATGTACCAAATATGAAGGAAATCAAAAATAGTCGAGCAACACCCACTTGTCGAAATTCTGTGGAACGACCCTATGGAAGATTGACATGGGATCCCAGTGGTGAGTGTGTGAACTGTTATTAACGTCCTAAACGAGACGGTGAGCTTCTTAGGACGGGACCTACAGTTTTTGGTAAATCGGGCTCCGAACCATTCCATTCAATGGACCCCGGGGGAAACTGAACCCGTGACAGCGCACTAACCTTTCGCCCACTCCGAGGTCGGGTTCCCCAGTGGAGAGCGGTGCCGCTGGCTACCTTGTAATCAAAGTATCCGGGTTCGATACCTGGTCAAGACATAAGTACTTCGAAGCCCACTTTAAACTGTAGGTTTCGCCCTTAGAACGTTATCTTCATCTGATGGAAGCCAATGACAAACTACAATCGGTTCATCTTGCCCACGGACCGCCTACCTTCGGGGAACCCATCATGATACTGTTTACACAGCCATAATATAGAAGGGTAGGATAAAAGGAACTCCGAACTACTCCGTTCAATGGACCCCGGCCGGAATTGAACCAGTGATCGAATGCCTCCATTTTAATAAATTTAAACTACGGTAACAACATTTGTATACATATAGGCCTAGTATGAGAGTTGTGTTAGAAAAAAGTAAAAGACAAAATATCTACTTACATACACTGATTTGTATATAAGCACGTTGTGGTAGAAGAAAGTACAATTCGAGGTATCTACTTACGCATACCCTTTCCAGTATAAATGACTTAACATAATGAATTCAACGTTCCATCGCGTTCTAGTGACATCCTCGGGCATAGCAAAAACGTGCAAAATATCGCAAATGAAGAAAGACTAACGATGTATTTACAAGTTTTTAGTATAATCGTGATGTGATCAGTGTTGCCAGATAAGTAAATATGAAGGTGACCTGTTCATTTTACGTAAGCTACAGTTTGGGATATAGATTACAATGTTTTATTTAAATTGCCGTTCTCTGTATTGACAAATGATGTAGGGCTATGGCGTGTCTTGGTCTATCTAGTCAATGTGTGAATATAATTTGACCTATTAAATATGAGGGAAGAAGTTGTAATTCGCGCTGTGCAGATTTATGGATAAACCAGACATTGTATTACTGTTTTGGAGCCTAATGTATTCATTATCCCTGGTCCTAAGATACTAAGTGATCCGTGAAATAAATTTTAAATTTTGTGAGAGATTTATCTACAAATTATAAATAAGCATATCGCCCAAAGAGATTGTGAAACAATGATTTACTTGTAACGTGTTTTAGCCTTCGTGAAGTCACTTTGAATTTGAATTTATTTATGGCGTCTTTGGCTCAGGTCGAGATGGTGTAGGCAGAGGATGGGAAAAGTATCGATCAGACTTGACTTGAAATACGATCCCAGAATTCGCCTGGTAAAACTGAGTGAGCCCCTGGGAAACCTCCATCAAGATGGTCGACCACAGTATATATGTCGAATATATACTTCGATGGTATACATATTTTTTTATCATGACGTCAGGAACTTCAAAAAGTGTTTTTGTCGGTGTTGCTTTACAGCTCCCTGTATATTTTGACAAAGAATTAACCAGGTTTGAAACGTTAATATAACATTTCATAACGTTTAGCCATTTTATTCAACAGTGACGCTAAGGAGATCAAAAGCCGTAGTATCTATCTACAGTTTTGAGAAAATACTTAACGAAATGAATAAAGTTTTAAATTTTGCGTGATTTTGGAGCAGATGAGTAAATTCATACACAACTTTTTGTTTTGTCTCTATTTTCATAACTCATTTTCTCACTGATTTATTCTAACTGTATCACTTTGCTAGGGCCGTTTTTTGTACCGGTAAGAATAATGAAATTCACTACTTTGTGTACGGTCATCCTTCGGAGATCATACTTTCTCGAACATAATGCTTGATGAAAGAATCTTTTCTATACATCTGTTTGGTGGTGTAAGAATGATTGGCAGATTTAAACCAAAAAAGAATTTTAAAAAATGCCACAAATAGTGTGAATTTCATGGTGACGATTCCACATATTAAACCATCTGCGTTAATTTTATATTTTCGCCTTGTAATCAATGGGTCCCGGGTTTCATTCTCGATGGGACCACAGCATTTCTCTCAAGTGCAAACCGAGTAGTGGTTCGGATGTCACTGTAAACAGTACGTCTTGTCCCTCATAACCTTGTTGTTTTATAGAGAAGCTACATAAAGTTAGCTTTGCTTAAATACATTGATAGAAGTCAGCTAAATTTCTCGACTGCATCGGGTGATGTACGCAGGGGTTAGGTCCTGGAGGTCCGGCCCCCTCTGAAATTCCAATATTTTTGTAAATCTACTACAATTTTACGGGATTTTTTTTAAATATATTTTCTGTAAAATTTACTCTCATATTGAATTTGTACCGCCGCGAAAGCTCTGGACTCCTCGTTTGTTTGTAGAAATATCGGTTCACCAAGTAATCATTCGTTCCCGTTATCACTGTCTGAACTCAATCTTCTGTTTAGATTCCTGATGATGTTTGTTCGATAAAAAAAAAACTTGATCGTGTTGCTTAAAAGGTATGTTCACCTGTAAGGTTGGTAATAACTCAATGTTGTTGCACTGTTTGTAATGTTAGTATAGAGGTTTTGTTAAACCATTTCGTTTAAAGTTAGTTTTGTTAATCAATTAATTTATAGTCTAGGACTCCTGTCTAGAAAGCGAGAAATACGATGATAGGTGTTGCACTGACCCCGCAACACTCCAATCGACTAAACGCCGTCTATCAGCCAAAAGGTCTTTCGGAGGATTGTCGCGCCGCGAAGTAACTTTTTACATAAAAAGACATATTTAGACAAGATAATACAAAACCATTGTTAAACTAAAAGGCCAATTCTGTACTTGAGCTAAACAAGCTTCATCAGGTTATTACACTGACAAAGGTAAAAGACTTATTAAAACCATCGATAAGAGCCACAGAAAGATTAAAACAGAATTGGACTTAGACCGAAGCCCAAGCTGCATGTGGACATCAGATGGCATGCTTGTAATGTTTATATGATTAGCGTTTCAGTAGAGTATTTTTATAAATTAATTTTCCTAATGCGATTTAATTGATTTGACTTATTCTTTAAATCGGCTGTGTCCCGTTTACAAGTTACATCTTAAGCTGAACAAATTCAAAATAAATTTTACACCATATGAACAATAACAAAAACTAATGAACAACGCTGTGAGCAATTTAATGAACGTAGGAAATACAGATAAATTCACTGTACTCGTACACTGCTTTCTTCAAAACAGAGATTGCCTTCTGAGACACTTCGGTACCTAGCTTATATGATCGACTAAAAGGAAAATGTTTACTGGACTCCACAAAAGAGTACTTTAACCGAAAAGGTGCCTTCTAACAAGAACTGAAAATGTGACTTAGTGCAGCTGATACTGCCATCAATTAACTTTTTGAGGAGCATCTTGGCCAGGTACGTCCTTTCCTAGATAAAGTTCTTACCCCTAATAATGTGTAATATTTACTACACGGTGTTAAAAATGTTATACCACCATTTTGGGATATCTGAACTATTTCTAACACTTGTCAGTGTACTATGCAATGAGTATTCTCAACTACACTGCAGAGTGATACAACGAAAAACAAGTCAGCATTATTGAAAAAACGTTATTTAAATGGAATTATCATACCCGTAGTCAACACGGGGTAAATTTTCGAAACGAATAACGCTCCCTGTAGGATCGTACCTAAGACTCAAGCATGAAAATTAAGTGCGTTTACCGCATAACTACGCCGTTCGCTGAGAGATGAAGTAAATTATGACATAACATGGAAGTCTTGTTCCCAGGAAGTAGCCACATGGCTACGTGGGGCTAACCAAACATTCAATTATATCACAGCACACAATAGTTTTCCTCAGCGTTAACAATCTATCCAAAAGCGGAAGGACAAAAGGTGATCAAGGTCTCCTTCATCCAGATTTTATTGTGTCCGATTCCTGATAAGTCTGAAATGTTGTCCCTCGTATATGCTAAAGTTTTATATTTAAAGATTTCCGAACGAAAGAGCAAGATAAAACCAGACGGTTTCGAAACACAAATGGCAATGTTTAACATGGAAACCACTCCGAGAAACACCTATGGTTTTAACCAGTTTGTCCACGTACTTTATGGTTCGACCAAGAGCATAGGATGGAGCAAAGTCATCACGTTGTGTCGAGAAGATGTCAGAGGCTTACTTCCATAATTCTCTCTTCTTTCCAATAAGTCTATTACTACTCTTTTCAGCAATGGTACTAGAGTAAGCTTTCTTTGTATAGATGGACAAATCATATTGTTACTGGTTCTGTACTCCAACAAAGTGCAAAAACGTACTTATTATTCGATGGTTAACAAAATTAGACTACGAATTTCAGTACCGGTAAGCTGTAAACCTGCCAATATATTCAGTGCCACAGCTATAATTTCTGTTTTTGCTAAGCCTCATGAATAGCATACACATTGAGAAAGCAACCCTCCTCCACTTTTTTTTTAAAAGAACATTCATACATACTAACACACAACGAAATATTACGTTCCAATAACTTTCCCTAAGAGAGAACCTTAAGACAGGCTGCCAACGAACCAGCTTCTATCGGTTTCCCGTGCGAAGTTGAATGTAAGCACAACAAAATAAATTCTTATATATTCGTCATCCTTTCCTACAGCTACATTAAAAATTGTAATTTGAGATGTCAATGGGATTGTAAGATAAAAAATATTTTCATTAATATACCTGGAGAAGAAAAGGCACTTATGGCTCAGGCTGGATAGAGTAGGGGAAAGGGTATAGGAAAAGTCGGCCAGATCCTAAGTTTAAGGTCATCCCGATGTTGGAATGGTGTGGCAGGAAAATCTTATATAATCCACGCGTACAAACAATAAACAAAAAAAAAAAATCAAAGGAATCTGAGAAGGTGAGGTAGAATTTTGTATAAAAAAAAGTTGTTAATTTCACATGGAATGGTACAGTAGTAAATATGGGAGAAAGCGGAAAAAAAATCAATTGGAAAACCCTTACTTTTTGAAGTTTTTATTCACAAATTTCCAGCACACTTAACTATATATACGGGGACCACTGATTTAATTCCAGAAAAAGTGAGTCGAAATTTACCGATAACTATTACATCTTCGCAAAGTACTTCTTCCACGATCTATGCATCGTTCGAAACTATGCCTAAAAGTACCCACACCAGTCTTCTTCAGGTATGTTTCCAACATCTTCCCGATAAGCTTCAACACCTATTCTGAAGTACCGGCACTATAGAAGTTGTTCCGAAGATCCTGGTTCACTCTCAGAAATAAAAAGAAGTTACGCTGCTCCATGTCTGGGCTGTACGCAGGATGAATGACCAACTGGACACATCAATACATCCAGAAAGACAGTCGAGGGCAGAAGAATCCCCTTCCACATTTTCATGAACACTTCTTACAGACATATCGTCACATATACATATATACCAGCACCCTCCTGTCTTCGAGAGGAATGGTGATCACATGAAAGGAAAAAAAAAAAAGTGGCAACTAGTTGCTGGCCTTCTCTTTCACAGAAAGTTCCTCACCTGGAATTTTTGAATTTTATTTATAGCCTTTAGGCATCTAAAACTAAGGCCGGGATTGGGGAGGGGGGAAAGGATTCGGGAAGGTGTCGGTCTGGCCCTATGTAGAAGGTGCCATCCCGACATTTGCCTGGCGTGACTGAGGAAAAAATTCAGTCAGCCGCCGGGATCAAACCCACGACCTCCCGAATGTTACGCCAACGCTCTATCACTGAGCTACGGCGGTTCGGTTCCTCACCTGGAGATATCCACATTGATGACTGACGCTTCGTTCTTTCATCGTACTCACAAATCTAGCTTTTTTTACCTATGATGACGTCTGCTACACACCGTGGGCTTCCATTCGTAAATCTCTCGATTATGTAGCGGCAACATTCCTACTGCTCTTCTCTGACAATGAATGCGGCACCCAACAGAAACAAATTTTATCACACGGTGATGCTGGTATACGATTATATGCACTTATGGCGATATAAAGCATGAAGTCCCATCTTTGTTCCGGAATGTCGTTTGTCGATTCATGCAAGGCATATTCTCAACAGTATATACATTTCGTAATCGTGGCCATCTCAGGTCGGTCAGACCTCGCAGCACCTTTCAAAGACCCTGTCACGTCAAAATTGCGAATACCACCACTACTGTAGTGTTCGCCATTGAGGAGATTAGGAAAATGCTACCAGCAAACGCTTGTAATTCCGACAACGAACATTTAAAATTATAAAACAATATCACTCGAAAATACTCTCGAGGCAGCTTATTAATGGCAAGCAAGTTTTCGCGCAAACATAGGATTCTCTCCCCAGAATTGCTTGTGTGCAACTACACATGCGGTGACTTCTGTTCAAATATATACCAAAAGTAGCTCTTCGCAAAATACTTCATAGTTTTCGCCACCTGTACTACAGCTTGTCAACATCCGAAGTTAAATTAGTCTCTGGTATATACTGTACAGCAGGGTTGGCAAAAACAATGTTTGTTTGTTTGTTGTTTTTTTTTAAAAAAAACAGGTTCATTTGGTTTTAACTAGATTTTTTTTTGTTTAAATACTTTGCTTTATTTATTTATATTACATATGGATAGAAATAAGTTTATTTCTCCTTAATGTTCTTATGCAGCAACGGGATTATGAACGACGGGCCCTACAGCTACAACTTAAAGTTGAATCCGAACCACTGCTCGGTTTGCACCTGAGAGAAATTGTCCTCCACCTGGACTCGAACCCGGAATGCAGTACGCCGAAAGAGACATTTATACAAATAATCGAATTTTAAAATTACAAATTTACTATGTTAATATCATTCAAGAAAATTAAAACTAAAAAGTCCGATCCAAGCTAATGTTGCTGTGATAAGCTACGGATGCAGTCAGGTAAGTACCCAGCAATTTATTTCGAGGAGGGGAGGGTTCAAATTCAGTATGAGAGTAAATTTTACAGAATATATAGAATATTTCGCGTAAAACTGTAGATGATTTACAGAAATATCTGAATTTCGGAGGGGGTACGGATCTTCAACCCTAGTAGCACACAAACGTGTTTTGAATGTTGATTAACCGTTATTGGTTGAAAAAAGTACGTTTAACTCTCAACCACATTTCAACAAAGACTTGATATTGTTGTAAAGATGTTAGTTCAACATGAATTCAACTATGGTATAGATTTCATCTCATGGAATTCTTTCTAATTTAATGGAATAAAACTTGTAAATAAAAGCTAATTAAATGCCATTAACTATTATTTTATGTCCTCTTTCGCATGTTAAAAACAGGTTGAATTTCAATCTATATTCCAACGAAAATTTTATTTCGTTGATAGTACATTAATATGATGTGTTTTTAACTATTATATTGAACTGTAATAGATAATCTTTCCAAGTTAATTGCATACAAATGTGCTTAAAAGCGAGTAGAATAAAATTAACTACGTTTCTCATGTTCTCATTTACATGTAGAAAACTTAATTTTAAACTATTTTTCAACGAACATGTAATTTCGTTAATAGGGCGTTAATGTGAAGTATTTTCAACTATGACAGATTTCGCTTTTGTAGTTTCTAGAAAAACAGGTTTAAAGACCGGAGAATCATTGTACAGAAATGTCATGTTTTGACAACCAAATATTGTTTTCGCTCATTTTTTTTAATCTAGCTGTAAACACCTGTAAAGTATTTTGGGAGAGTAACGTCATTTTCTTAACGTCATTTTTCAAGTTCTTGCATGCATCCACATAATTCAAGTGTTCAGTTCTCTGCATTAGTATTCTAATGATCGCTATACACACCACCACTGAGACTATCTGCTAGGTTAGCAATTAAGTTGGTACAAAATGTATCAACATTTTAATTATTGTAGGAAAAAGAGCCAGTTCAATGAAATTAATAGCATAACCATTGATACCTCGTGTCACAAAGTTGTTGATGTCTAATTATTAAAAGAAATAAACTGGCGGACTGAAAAGTTGAAACTTCGTAACAGGTCAAGGGCCAATTTACCGCTGGGTTTACTTCTTACGAAGTTTAAACTGAAAAGTTCACCAACTTTGTTAATTTCAATAATTAGACAACTTTAAGTGACAAAAATTGGAGATACAAGGTATCAATGGTTAACCCTCGATATACCAATAATATACGAATCTATAATAAATACATATTTTTTATTATTATCATCACTACTTGCTTAAATGAGCCACCATTCTTCAAATATTATGATCGACAGGTTTCGGAAATATTGCAAACGTAACGCGTGTAGTTAGTTGTGGTGTAGTGGCTTCATGGTACAGTACGGGTCTATTCTGTCGAAATATTACATATTTGTTCCTGTTAAATAATTTCGCACAACCGAAAGTTCTGAATGTACGATACATAAAAGCTCAGCCACTTAACTCCAGGACACCAATGATATTCCATGTCAAGATTAACTACTCAAGAGTATTCGACGTATTGTATACATTTCGGTTTCTTTACAATGAGTTTGGGGAATTCTTCCAAGTTTGTGGCGTATTACTTTTCTCGTATTTATGTAAAATACCTTGCATACTTATTGTTTAGGAGGAAATAACAGTGTACGTAATTCTATTAAGACAGTAACTGTGAGGTTACGTTAGCTTCCACTAAGGTAATGTAGGACTAACAACACACATGCGTTTTTTAAAGCCCATAAATAAATTCAAATATATACATTTTTAGATGTTCGCCAGACACAGCAAAATATGCTTTTCTAAATTATACATACTTCACAAAGAATATTGCAATTAACTTCGTATTTTATAACGTAAGTGGCTGTTGAGTAGATTATGTAAAGTTAAGGTAGTTCAGGTTGTACTCGGTTAACTAAAAAATGGGGCAACTTATTTAAATTGCTGTCGTAAGATTAGGTTAGGTTATTTTCATTCTATTTTTTCACTCTACAATAAACGAATTTTATTTTATTCCGTTCTGTTCGTTCGCGGATTCCCCACCCGAGGGAAGTCACTTTTCAGGATTTAAGTAGTTTTTATTCGTCAACTCCTCACTCAGAAACTGCATCCTGAAGTAGTAGTTCCCTCGAAACAGCAATGTGAATGGGGTTCAGTGAGCCACACCCTTCATGGTCATATCTGCCTGTCTGACCCATAAATGATATATTTAAGAGTATACAAAACCACGCAAAGGAAGAGGAAATGAGTGAGAAATAATAAAAACATTAAAAAAATAAACCAACATGCTATACCAGTAGTCAACGCGGCTTAAGAGAAAGGAAGAGGAACAGAATTCAAAAAACGCAAAACAGAGAAAAACAGGTGGAGAGAAAGAAAATAAGCAAAAGTGGAAAATGAAGAATGATGGAGAGACAGAAGCAGGCGGTAAGGTCCTGCGCACGCCCATACGCGGCGAAATATTGGGAAGGAGGAACAGTGATCAAGGGCCAAAACTTTACTATTTAAAACTGCATGCACTCTCAAAGGTAGCGGTACTATTGCACCCGATTTCCTTTAGTAGCAATCACGCCCTATTTATGACACAAGCTTATTTCTAAATTTTAATATATTCCAGTCAGCAAGTATTTATATTTCGCAACCTTCCCGCAGTGAGTTTCTTTCTTTCGAACAGATCTCACTAACATATTGCAATTTCTCATTAAACAACAACGAATAAGAACAATAAGGTAAAGAGGTTAATATGAAACAGAATATTAGCAATCATCATTACTTCCCAATTCCAGCTACTTGCAGAATGAGAATGAACGAGATCTTTCCCCTGAAAACTTTCTCGCCATCACTATCCACGGACATTTTGCATGTAGCTTTTTTTTAAACCTCCACACCATCATTTAATGTCTAGCTTCACTCATTATTGAGCACTGACTTCAAATCATCCACAGAAACTGATTCGGATACATCTAAAGCTTTTCGTTTGAATTGATAGTAACGTCTAAAACGAGCTGGTGAGCTTCCGAAAACGGGACCTACAATTTTTGGTAGTAGATAGTTTAGTAGGAGCTTGAATTTGGTTGAAAACAATATTAAGATGGTAATTGGATACTTCCTTGTAATATTAACCTTCAAAGAAGAATGGAAACCAGAAGGGTTATCTGAAATAAACTGACCCAGGTGTACACAACCTAACCTACTCGACTAAAGCAACCCATCTTGGCAAGGTTCTAGAACACAGGTCCTCCTGGGTGAATTCAATATACTAGCATTAGCAAAATGTCTTTTCTAATTTGTTTATGATATCCTAACATGAACTAACCTAACATTTAGTCACAAAACATAGGTAAACAGAAATAACTTATGGTTTTCAAAGTGTAAAAATATAGGGGGACCTACGTTCTAGAACCTTTCCCACACCTTTATACAACAAAGCTTTCCAGAATAATGTACAATAGTTCGAAAATCAATTAATAATCGTTAAATGGTATATTGCAGAAAAATGCCCACGAGTACAAATTAACAACCCGCAAGGTGAATCAAGAACTGCTCAAATATTTAGGATGAACGTTAACATGCTTAAATAGCGTAAAATGCGTTATACGGCAGATAATTTAAGAACATAAATAATTGTAGGAACAAACCGGCGATAGTTTAAGAACAGCCACTAAAGAAGTACCAAAGTGCCATTCTGCACTTTGTACAAGGGTGTAAATAACTTCTGCATGCTAAATACACAAAAATTGGAAAACGATAATACGCAGTTTTCACGTTATATGTAGAGCACATGGGAGATTTGCTACTTAAACTACCTTATGGATTTCGTCCCTTAACTATACTAGAACTTCCCATTGTTTCTCAACTGGTACAATTTAAAGAGTGTACATATACACCCACACAACCACTCGATTTTCCATCACATTCTGCATTCTATGTATCCGAAATAGAGAAACTAACAAAGTTTAGTACATTCGACGCCGTGTAACATAAGTAGCTAATTTTGATATTTACACTCACTTGTGATGGTAACCTACTGTGTGCAGACATACGCTGAAGTATCAATTTGCAGAAACGCTTGAGAGTTAACCACTACATAAATTTCGCAAGTAGATGAGTGTATGGAAATAGGTAAATGTGGGAACAGGTAACTACATGTTGAATGTAAATATCTGCCACTTGTGACGTGATGTTGATGCAAATAGTAAACATGTTCGGAAAATATTCTCACAGGTCAATCAATCAATGATTGTCAATTTATCAATCAATTGTTAGAGCTAAACAAAAAAACAAACAGTAAGCACCTTGAATGTGGCAGTCAACCGAATCTACGTAACTGTATAGAAACTACTGTCACAGAACCTGTTAATGAAATTTCTTTTTCTCGAATAGTGAGTCAACGTCCTTAGTCATTAACATTCGTAATACGATCATACGACGCACTATCGGTTCTTTAAGTAAATTTCTTTACACATCACCTTTCCCATCCAAAATCTAAGATAAAACAAAGGCATTTGCACAATGTAAAATAAATCTAGGTACGTAAACCATAAATTCTCTCTGAGAGACTGAATACTGCACGGTATCAATAATCGTACAGTTGTTGAAAAAAGAAATCAACTATAAAAGAATTCTAATACCAGAAAGGAACATTCAATTTCCGCACCAGACAGAATGTTTCCCAAATATAGGAAGTTACAACAATTTTATAAATTGGCCAAACCACAGAAACAAGTAGTTAATAAATCTTACCTAAATTAAATACAATGAGTTTGCGGTGAAACAGCAATAACTATTCAAAACTAATCACCAAGCTCACTCATACACACACAGCATAGAATGACATTTGCACAGTGCACAGTGCACACATACGTAAAAAAATAGTTCCACAATGAAAAAAGAGGAAGCTAAGCTTATTCACAGTTTACTATGCAAGATTTTTTTTCTTCAGAACTACCTGCAGGGCTGTTCAATTTATATGGAAACACTTCCCGTACGAATAGCCCACTCTCGTAACATGGCGATTATAATAGTAAATACGGCGGAGGTCGAACAGCGTCTCGCGCTAGGAATTTGAGAGGGGGGAAAATGTAAAGATACATGACTGCACCT
>JAGDQP010044873.1:0-15757 GCA_022664845.1 Lepisma saccharinum
ATTCGGAACTTTTAATACGCTTTTCGGGACAAAACCTCAAAATTCGGCAGGTATGGTCACCGTATCTCTAACCAGTCGAATAGCACAAAACAAACGGTAAAGTAGTCCTTTTTGTAATATCCCTAACATTGAAAAATAGGCATTTTGGCTAACATCCGGCTATAATATCTCTAACATACAACGATAGGCATTTTGTCTAACATTTGACTATATCTGCAACATTGAAAAATAGGCATTTTGTCTAACATCTGGCTATAATATCTGTAACATTGAAAAATAGGCATTTTGCCTAACATCTGGCTATAATATCTGTAACATTGAAAAATAGGCATTTTGTTTAACATCCGGCTACAAAATACCGCTAGCATTAAAAAATAGACATTTTGTCTAACCGGCATCCGGCAATAGATTATCATTATTAATGCTCAGGCGAAATCAGGAGCTTCTTTAATTATTCCGATTCTGTATCTTCCTTTTTGCATTATTTATTCATATATACTACTATATATTTCACACTTGTGCACTCATAACTCTATATTGGAACTAGTAGAATCTTATTTTGTTACTTACGTAATATGATATTTAACTAACATATTTTTTTACAAAAAAATATAAAAATATCACATAATTTATACAAGTGCTACACTTTTAAATTTATTGGGGCCGCAGTAGCTCAACGGTTAGAGCGCTCATCTCTGGCGCTTGGAATCTTCGGTTCAAACCGTGCTCGTGCCATGTGGGCTTTGTGGTGGACAAACACCGTGTGCGTGGGTTTTCTCGGGGTT
Source organism: Lepisma saccharinum (assembly GCA_022664845.1). Lineage (NCBI taxonomy): Eukaryota > Metazoa > Arthropoda > Insecta > Zygentoma > Lepismatidae > Lepisma > Lepisma saccharinum. Next base: position 786 of record JAGDQP010044873.1, read on the forward strand.
CTCCCGTTTCCTCCGACTTTCTTCCTCCACTGATCATCCCATCCATCTGACCTGAGCCAAAGCTGCCTAAAACCTAAAGAATTAAATTCTTAAATTTATTTACTTTTCTCCATTTTGTGTAACATGTCAAGGAAAACATTCTTAATTTGAATTTCACCAGCTAACCTCTGTCTCAATCTGACCTCAAGTTTAGGATAAAAATAGCCACTGACAAACTGTTAATTGCTTACGGTTCTTTTTTCTTCATTGTTGAGAAAGATGTGTGTGTGGGGGGGGGGGGGGGGAATTATTGAAACCAAAAATAAGCTTACAAGGAAAGACAAGGGTGGCGTAACTGTTAGTAAATGGTATGCGGGAATCCTGAAGCTATATACGAAACAAATACGTCTTAAACTAATTCGTATGTAGTGATTTATTTGTATTCTTAATACCAAGTGAATAATGTCATCGCATCGTTTTTCCGTAACGGTTTCATTGATTACTTTCATTCCAGGTATGAATATTGATTTTTTCTTAAAAAAAATATATATATTCTTCTTTTTTATAAGTTTTGTATTCTTAAAAAGAAGCGATCTCAACAAACTTAATTTCTTGAGTTTTCCTATTCGTTTTTAAAGAACTAATTTAGAGCAAGCCCATGCTTATATTTTATTCGCTTCAAAAACTTTTCAAACAATTAAGTCAAGGGATCAAACTCACGATTTTCTTATCTTAAAACACATGAACAGCTTTCTTGGCTCAATAGGGATAAACGGTAGAAGAAAAAATAATCTCTCTCCATTGGGACAGATAGTACTAGCTGTTTTAATGTTCTACAATATTAGTTAAGTTCCCATGTGCGGTTGGCAGAATTGTTTTAAGACTTTCAGTGCGTTTGGTCCTGGATTCAGACCTTTTCTTAGATACAAGCTCGTTCACAATGTGAACTGAAATTCACGAATTATAAGTAGTTTTACTTTCGGATAAAGTAGTTCCTAATAACATACTTTATAATCATAATTTACGTTATATTCATGTCATAATCAAGATATTTGCAACAATTTTATACTATTTTATAAGTGAGATTATCCTGTAGAGTAGATCACCCAACAAATACAAGTGCTATTTGGGTAATCTAGGTCCTAGGGGACTTTTTAAAAATTTAAAGAACTTTAGAATAGTAGGTTGTTAATAGGTGAAACCAACTTTGAACGTTTCAATGTTTACTTTGATATTGAAAAATTGCACAGGCCATCTTTTTTGTACTTTCTTTACCAGAAAACATAGTGAAAAAAAAATTGCTTCATGTACCTAACTTAACTGAAAAATTCCTTAATCAAGGCAATATTTTGAAAATCACAGCGACCTCTTTTAACAGTTTTGGAGACATAAATGTATACCGTTTTAAATGCGTTTCAGTTAAGTCTTTAATAAATACAAATGAAATGAATTTAGAAGATAAAATTTAGTTAAATGCAAGAATTTAAAATTAGAACTTTTGTGGGTGTCAACTTGTTCTAAATCAGTTTCATCAAAAAAAAAAAAATAATAATAATAATTAGGAGTGATATGATCATAATTATTTTTTTTAAGATAATAATAATTTATATTACTGAAATTTCTACTTATTTATTATAAAAAAAATATCACTTTCATTTTGAACTTGATGAAAATATGTACTTGAAAGCACGATAACTTGGATCTAGAATAATATCTGTGAAGAAAGATGTTGGTGAAATTAAAATTACAAAATTGCCTCTGGCTGAACTTTCTAAGTTCAAGAAGATGTACAATCTAAAGATAGATGGCGACACTGCTCCTATATTACATATATATATAAAAGTATATGTATATTCATAACCATTTCAAGAGTTCTATCCGTGCCGATTTTTTAAAAATATATTCTTTTTCGTTCATTGTTTAAAAGCCTTCATGGTTATGTTTGGATATTCACTACAACAATCAAACAGATTCAACAATGAACAAAATGGAAAGTTAAAAATAAAACCTGCACGGATAAAATTCTCTTGAACTGGTTATGAACTTTCTTCCCTGAAAGTTTGAACTCTCTAAACATGAATTTGTAGGAGCAGCATTGAAATTTTGTGTATTGATAAAAATACATTAGACATATACGGATATTGTGCTGCCAACTTTTGTTGGAGATTGTTGCTTTACATCAACCTTAAAGAATGTATTATTAATTTCACGTCTCTGAAAAGTTGATCTTGCGAATTCAAGGCAACTAAGTCACTTCTATAGCAACTAAAAGATCCAGAAATTTAATTGTCTTGAGGTACGATTAATTGTTTCATAATTTCTTCGGTTGCTGTGATCAGGGACGTACGCAGAGGGACTCCTGGAGGTCCGGACCCCCCGAAATTCAGTTTTTTTTTTGTGAAATCAGTATCATTTTTGGCAAGATTATATGCAATTTACGTAAATTTCGCACCCAGATAGACCTCGGATCCCCCCTTGAAGGCTTTGAATCCCCCAAAAATCAACTTATAGGTACGTCCCTGGCTGTGATATAGAAATCTAAATATCTACTTTTTACTTGACACGTATCACTGGTATGTTCATGTCGGAGTGTTTCTTTAAAAAATATCACATTCAGGCCCAAGATAAAATTACTCTAAATTCACAGGATTGAGATATATGAATATTGTTTTGTAAAATGGCGGACATTTTTTTTAATTTTCGCGGAAACTAAGCATCGCATCAAAAGAAATTTCAAATGAAGTTTGCTCGGTATGAAATTATGAATCTTATTTGTAATTACTTTTTTTTTCATTTTCATTTGACCAATCATAAAGCAGCAAAATGGCATCAAGCGAAACCCACTTTTTATTTTTTTCAGAAGCCAAAATATTTCGATAAGTTTTAAAAATTCTTAAAAAATCTGATTTGGTATATAGAAAGTACTTGGCCCACCCAAGTAACATATGAAAAGTTTCCAAAAATCAAAGTTATGTTACGATCGCCATCTTGGAAAATGGGGTCCAAAATTATTTTTTTAATCTTTTCCAGGAAATTAAGCGTCACGTCGAAAACATTTATAAATAAAGTTTGTTCAGCATAAAATTATGAATATTTTTGTAATAACTTTTTTTTTTTTAATTTGATCAATCTCATTTCTTCACATATTTAAATTTTAGTTAGGTTACTTGCACTTTTATGATATTTAATTCTTATCATTTATGTTATAATGTACTGATATTATATAGTCATCATTTACGTTATTTCTACTATTTAAAAAAAAATACTAAATGAAAATATAATTGTATGACAATAAGTTTAACTTTCGTGCCATTTATGGCTTCTCGTCGATGAAAAAAAATGACCTTAACAACAAAAATTTGTAATTTTATGCTGAACAAACTAATTTAAAATATTTCTTTGAAGAACGGCGTACTTTCCGCGAAAATTAAAAAAAAAAAAATACTGAATTTTGGCCGCCATTTTCCAATATTCAGTATTGACTGTAACACAGGTTTGATTTTTGAGGAATTTTAGTATGTTACTTAGGTGGCCAAATACTATATGTACACCAAGTTTCATGCTTGTAAGAATGTTTTTTTTACCAAATTTTCATAAAATGACTACACTAAAAGGGATTTGAAAAGAATCTTCAAGTTCCTTATCAATTTCTACACGAACAATTTCTTTGTCCCTGTTTAGGATAAACTAGGCTCAAATATCCCAGAATTTGGAATTTGTCCCACGTGTTGCCATCATTCACTCCAAGTACACGGATACGTGTACCATCATGATGTGTATGTACAGAGCATTACAGTTTACGTCATGCACAGAGAATGTGTCTACTAGATTAATATAAAACTATTGGACGTCTGTTTCTTTTACTCATAATAAACTTCTAGTTCAATCACTTGCTCGTAAAAGTTGAACTTTAAACTATATTTTGCCTGCATAAGTTCCTTCCAAACTTCCATATTTGCGGGTATAATTTAGCAGATTTCTCTATCGTAAAGTTAGTAGAATATTGTCATACAACTGCACTTCGTAGTAAAGTGCTTCCAAAAGTTCAGCAAAATCACTATCAAATAGTGACATCTCTTATTCATTGTGAACATAAAGCAAATGAAGAAATGAAATGAAATACGAACCGAAAAAAATGACAAAAAAAGAAATGTAATTTCTTTTCTAGCAGTGAATTGCGTGTGATTGTGGTGACGTGACCTTTTTTTAAAAAAAAAGAAGACGAAGAAGAAAGAAATTTACCCCAAATGAAACTTCTGGAGAGATTGGAAGCTTGAAGAGGTGGGAGAAAACGTGACAAGTGAACATCGAATTTTGGCCCTCCCAACTTCATTCCTCCCGTTTTCTTTCTCTCTCAATCTATCACGAACTTACAAAACATTTATATTGCTAAATGAAATCTGAAAACTGGAAGAAGTTTCTACCTAGTGAAGAAAAAAAAATGAACTAAATATCCCAATTAAGAGAAACTTTCCCCCATTCTCAACTTTTTTTTTTCTATACTAAAAATAAACTTGAGATTCAAAAAGTATTGAATGAGTTTTTTGAAAGGATGTCTAGAATTGTTTTCATTTTTTTTAAAGTTTCTAATAATTCGTCCGTGCCTGATCAAGTTTCACCCATAGCTTTAAAATATGGAAGATTTCCAGAGGTGATTCCCGTTGGAGAGTTTTCTTTAACTTTATTTTTATATGGGCCAGTCTAGTAACTTTACACTTCGGCCCGTCACGATTCGCCTTTAGCTGTTAAAATCCACACCCATGCCCCTGCCGGGACTCGAACCCGGGACCTTCGAGCTGATGGCCTACCGCCGCAGACCGCCGAAGAGTTTTCTTTTCACAATAAAATCCTGAATGGGGATTTCAACATCTAGCTCTGATTGGTTAAAATAATCCTACGGTGCTCTAATTGTGATTAGATAATTCTATATTGTCTTAGCACCGTAGGATTATTTTAACCAATCAGAACTTGATGATGAAATGCCTATTCACAGTTGAACTGCCAAAAGAAAACTCGCTTCCCGTTGAGGAAGGAAGTGAATGAAATAACTGGTTTAGCCATCTATCAAAATTTAATATATTCTTGGCATTTAGATTTTAAAATTAGGAATTAATAAGCAAATTACTTCTCGAATTGCGTGGAGATCATGATGGCTGGTGCTCTTGTAGGAGATTGGTTTATGACTCGAAAGTAATCTAAAAGGGATTCTGAACCATTATATTGAAGTCTTCCTACCGGGAATCGTACCGGGCATCCTTGGATTACACCGCGAGAATTGAAGCTACTCTTCCACCGGGGAGACAGTACTTATCTGTGGAAGGGGAGGGGGAACTGATTAGATTTTAGTAAAAGATAAATAACGTCTGTGCGAGACCTTTTTCGATAGTCATCGTTAACGTTGGTCTTCCAAAGCAAGTTTCGGCTTTGGACCTTCTGTTGTTTCAGCTTAGGATTTCCTTCCTTAATACTGTCAGCGTGGTCCATTCTCGTCTTTCTCAATGTCCCAACCAGTTTCTTTTCATCCTTATTATCCCGTATGTTCCAACAATACAATACAATGACATTTGAAGTTTGGGAATTTAATGACTTCATTTTCTATTACAATTGAATACCTGCGGGTAAAAAGGTTGTAACACACTTATTTTTTATTGCGTTCCTATGGAAAGGTTGTGTTCCTATGGAAAATTGTTGCGCATGCAATGACGCTTGTCTCTTTCCAAGTTAATGTTGACAAACCTGACATATTTCTAGCCTCTTTTTTTTTATCTAGCTATATTAACTGAACGAGACACGCCACGTTGCATGTACAACCTTTTCCCCATGAAAACGTGACTATATGGGAACGGGAATGTGGATCCTCTTGCCCGCAGAAGTTTAATTATCAAAGCGGCATATGATAAATATTTTTCCCTATGAAGTCAAGGTTTCTGCCAGGATTTTGGCGGCGAAGTGTAAAGCCAGGATTTTGGCGGCGAATTGTAAAGCCAAAATTTGGTGATAATTATGTAAGTAATGTTTTGCTGGGTTCCTATCGAATTTTAATTGTAAAGTGATCACGAATTTTGGCGGTCTGGCAGAATCCTTGCATTGAGTTACCATACGTTGAAATGAGGCAGGCTTCCTAATTCCCATCTTCTGGCATAACTTGTTGAATAATAGTATTGCGATTTCATTTTGTTCACCCTTTATTTTGAACAACCTCGTAGAAAATGCGCATTTCATATTCGGTATAATTTGTTACTGTTGTTTCTAAATATTATGATTTTGAAATCTTGCAAAAGAGCGGGACAAGAAGTTCACGGAAAACTAATCGGGGGGGGGGGGATATAAATAATTGAGAGGGGAATGCTCAAGTCTCAGTTCCAGGAAATGATCTAAAAGAAGTGTTAGCTTCTTGCAGTAATTAATCTGATAACTGCAACCAACCATTGGATAATATAAGCTGTTTACCCAATTCATTATAACAGTTATTACAATTAAGCAAGAAATATCACACTTACAAATGACAATGGAACATTAGCAAGTACACTTGAGAAAGTAATTATACATTATAAAGAAACAAAACCAAAATACTTTAGATTAAGTATTTTCCACAGCCCACGATTCACTTTACTCTGCACAGGTTTTACGGTCCATCTATAGTCCTTCTGGTAATTAATGCTTATACATAATTCAAATCTATATAAATAAAATTGAAAGTTGTTTGTTTCTCTATCTGTCTGTATGAATGGTACTTACGCAAATCTGCGTGCCTCCATTGATCTCCACCAAATATTGCATACGTTTTCCATAGGTATTGGGCCAGGTTATAGAGGTATTGCGCACCAGTTGCCATCTTTTTTCATTTTTCTCAAATTGCTTCAGTGCCCTTGGTCATATCAGCATCAAACGTGAAATCAAATTGTTCGACTCAAGAGAGAAAAAAAATACTATGGGTGTATACGTCCCACAAGGATCCCAATTGTCAGTGTTGCCAACCCATTTTAAAAGTCAGGCGTGCATTGAAAATACACCCAATTTTTGTATGCATATGTATTAGGTGTAGGTACAGGTCATTGAGATACCACCGTTTTCAGTGTTTCCAACCAATTTCAAAATAAATATTTCTAATTGCTTCCATACCATTGATCGTATCTGCACTAAAATTGGCATTTAGATACTAGGACAGTCTAAATGCAGTTGTGATTAATTGAGTTGTAAGTGTTCATGTGCCACCATACAAAAGTAGATATTTTTTGTGCACCCTGTGTATAGAAGACTAATAATATGTTGGTTACTTGCGAGGGATTTATATATATAATTCAATTTCTTTAAATTAACATAAAGAAAGAACACCTTATAACATTCTTCTCTCATGTTGTTCTGCTTTGATTTTGGGGAATCCCCACCAGATGTCATCAGCGTATACTCATGTAATATTTAAAAACCAACTTATGCGTTATCCAGTAATTTCATCCATATGGAAAGTTTTATACGCATTTGATATTGTATTGTGATAGACGTGTACTTTGTGTACAGGGAGACTCCTTTTATGGTCCTTAGCTAAAGATTTATTTATTTATTTATTTTATTTGTGAAAGTAAACTTTAAAAAATTTCCAAAAAAAAAAAAAAAAAAGGGTATGTTTGAACTTCTTTCTTCGAAAAAAAAAAGACTTTCGGCTACACATAAACATAGTCGAAAGACGGACAAATGCTCTCATTTTAACTATATCTATATAGACATTCACCCACATAAAAAAAGAAACATGTGTGTGTGTAGATATATAACATTTGACGTGATAACACCTCGTCAATCAACTTTGTGTTATCATTTTCCTTTCAAAGAGTATACAAAAAGAAATAAAAAAATAGAAAGTAAAAAAAAACTTCTTTTACACATAAGGAAAAAAAAAACTTAACAACGTCATAACCCACTGCACGAGTTTCCCAACTGACCGCCCGCCCTACTTCTTGCTGGACAAGTTGGCAAGGAGAAGCCTGTTTCTTCTCATTCCATTGATGGCTTGCAACGTGCTTCAGTCTCTGCCCATACTATTAATATTACTTTTATATTAATATTCTTATTGTTAGAGGTGTTCCACTATGGACCGCCCAACAAAAAATAACCTCTTTCTATTAGCTGTGTCATTTATCTATATTGTCACTCACACACACACCTATATATATATATATACACGCCCACACACACGCCAGTATATGAGTTTTGATTAAAGGATTTTTCTTTGTTAATACATATCTACAAATAATATCCCTCACATTTTAAGCAATTATAATTATTTCTTTTGTTCAGGGATTCTGCCTGACGTAATCCAGTGTGGGGGAGTGTTCCTCTTCCCAAATTCTCGAGCATAGACCCTATATCCCCAACTTAAATACTTTTTCACAGTTAAAAATCAATAGAAACCCTGAAAACTCTACATACACCAGCCAATTTTGACATCACATTCCCCCACCCCCCAAACAGAAAATTCTGACAGAACCCCTGGTTTCATTCATTTATTCTATATATATCATATTAGTTCTATACAGTGAACATATAACGTTTATTTAATTGTGAATTGACATGCCAGAATTCTTTTTATTATGTAGGGGAAAGTTGACTAAAACGGGCAGGTGTAACCTTTACTTGACTATAGTGTGTATAGTAAGCAACTAACCAGAATCCTATTCGGCTCCAATGGAACTTGCATCCTTCCACTACACATGGATGTAGTTAATTATTTCAGTACTGATTTCGTTTCTCCTGGAAACTGCAAAAAAAAAAAAAAAAGTTTTCCGTTTTGTCCAATCGGCATGATAAAATAGGGTAGTCATTTAATTCAATAGTAGACTTCATAAAAAAAACTATATTCTCTGTTTGTGAGTGCAGAAGTTATGAGAACAGCAGTAATAGAAAGATACGGTTTAAAACAACTGCGAAAGATAGATGAAAAAATGTAATTTCTGCTTTTATAAGTTATACAAAAATTGCAAAATAGTTTTTAACACTACCAAAACAATGCATCTTTCTATTGTTATATAAAACAGATTTAATTGGTTCAGAAAATACCTACTTACAAATAGCAGGCCCCATTTTGTTCAACTATCTAAGTTGGCCCTGCTCAGCAAGTTACAGAAGATGAAAATATCTGTCACTATATAACACTTAAATCACTGTTAAATAAGATGAGGTACTTATATTTTGCAGTCGAAGTTTAACAAAACCACAAACGAATAACAAATTAAATGTTAAAATGAATTGAACCTAGAAAAATACTATTTAAAAAAAGAACTCCAGTCGCACCTGGTAGATGGCACCATCAGTCTGAGCTGGAAGGCTCACCTTCCTTCCCGTTCTATCTGACTTCCCCGTTTTATCAAACTTTCCCCTAATTAGAAATAATTTGCTTTATTCTTGTTTTGCTTTGATAAATTTTAACATTCAAGACCACCCTGGTCTTCGTGGTCACCTGATTTTCAGTTGTCAGTAATATGTTACCGGGTACATGGAGATTCATATAAAATGGCCGAGAGACTTTTTAGGTCCAATAAATTTGGTAAGTATGGCAACACTAAGCCTATTATGGATATAGATAAAAGCATTCTACGCTTGGAACTCAGTGTTTCTAGGTGGTGAAACTTTTCGTATTTTGAAAATATTTACATAAGCCATTTTCCATGAATTTGAGTGTACATAATTGTTATTTGTTTCTACTACAATAATTTCCTTAACACACTACCATTGCCCGTGCATAGTTTTAGTATCTTTACTAGTATGTAATATGTTTCACACGTTATTGTCTATATCCTAAATATTGCTCTGTAACAATGTATGTTGGATGACTTCATGGTTGAAAACCAGATGTCTCGATAATCCTGACTCTGCCTTATTTCCTGTAAGCTCTTTTCATCGCATATTTGATATCTTTCTCTGTTTTACCTGTGTAGATATTCAAGAAAATAAGTGCCGAAAGACATCTGTCGGTGAATTTCCAATTTGTCGAAGTCAGAAAGAAGAAATTGTATTAATGTATGTGTCAGGAGGAAACGGCACGTTACAAAATTCTTCGTCACAATCGGTTCGAATTTTAACATTTTAACCTATATGTGTGGGCTCATTAACACAAGTATTACTGTGTAAAAGCTTAACGTGTTTACTCTACCAGCGTTGCCACTGCTAGCATAATTATGCTAAACCTATATTAATTTAATCTAATTTAGCATCTAGCATAATGCCTTTGGCATAATTGCAAAATATAGCATAATCTTTCACTTTAGCTGGGGAACCACTTTCTCAAGTTCGCACTGTTCTTGTTTTGTAGGACAATAAATCGAGAGAGACTTTCTATAGGTACAGTAATAATTCTGAAGACAAAATCAGCAACTTATTGGCGTGGAGTAAATATGGACTTTTACAGAAATTATTTATATTAAAAATAGTACTACCGTGATATAAATTTAGATATCGTAAAAGAGCATAAAACAAAGTTAGTTTAGGTGAAAGCAATTAGACTGATGGTTAAAATTCTTAAAAATATACTATATTTTTCCTTACCCTCTAGATTGATTCTCCCCAATTGTTTTATCAATTTCAAGGAGTTTCAGCAATTTTTGTACGGAAATGAAATGAAAAACGTATTTACTTTGTACAAATCGTTAGCAGCAAATTAAGCTTTGAATTTCTTTGAATATTTCCATAGATCTTTTGTAAAAAGAGCTAATGTATACCCTTAATAATAACAACAATACTAATTATACTTTTGGCATAATTTCATATGAAATAGCATAGTTTTGTTATCGTAGTAGCATAATGCTCTGCTGTTTGGGTGGCAACGCTGTGGACCAACATTTGCACGGATAATTGTTAATCTATTGTCATTTACATCTCTATTGATATGCAAAGTTTTATACAACATTTAAGAAACACGTTTTAGGTATTTAATAGTAGTAGTAGCTGGCAACACTGAGTAAAAAAATTAATGAACATGCTAGTCGAATACATATAAGCAGATTTCCCGACCGTCTCAACGTTGTACATCACAACTTGCAATCACTTTTTCTTTTATTATTTCTTCAATGTCCCTCCTTTTCTCTAAATTTTTTGGTGGTTATTGCGAATATGCAAAACAGGATAAAAGAAGGAAAAAAAGATGATAAAATTGCAAATAAAAGAACAACCACGCACGAAAGAGCTGTTTTTTTTTCTTTCCATCGCCTTCGGATGAACATGTACTCGTTACACGCAATAAGAATCAATGTGAAGAAACAGAAATACGATAGGCTACAACTTTGCAAGTCAAGGTAAATTCCTAGCTTTGGATTCGTAATTCGTAAAGGTAGACCTGTTCTATTCAGTGTTGCCAACAGGATATGAAAGATTCTAAACCATACTAGCCCAACCCTCTCTTTGGTTAAAAAAAATAAAACAACACAACTTGATTTTATTTCGGCTAGCCTAGTAACTTTGGACTTTCGGCCAGTCATGATTCGGCTCTTTACACCTAGTTAAAAATCCACACCCATGCCCCAGCCGGGACTCGAACCCTGGACTTTCGAGCCGTAGACCGCACGGGCCCCTCTCTTTTGGTAGTACATCAAGGTGTTTTAAAAACTAAATTAAAAAGATAATTAGATTTTGAAAGTACTTGTATAGCCAATATTTAGTTTATCGAATGTAACCTAAAAAACAAAAGTTATGCAAACAAAATATGTCAAATGTAGAAGATATCAAACATTTATAACGCCTTGTCTTAATTTGATTTTTTTTAAAATAATAAGGTATTATTTTACTCTATCCCACTAATTCATATGCAAAAGACATGGTACCCAGTAGATCCGACTAGTCCTTTGCCACTGTCTGTTAAAACTTGACCTTTACTTGACTTAAGGTCAAGTAAAAAAAGAAGAAAGAAAAAAAGTGTATCACAGTCCTTTTAGAGCTGTTCCGCTTTGCAAAATAACGGAAGATGAATGGTGTGACTTCTGTTCTGTCCCATGTTAAAGGAAACACAAGCTCATTTTCGTTCTATTCCCCTGTTTCCGCTTCGCTCCACAAGAAAAAAAAAAACTTTGTAAAAAAAAAGCTTTTTGTGTTGTAACCCATTACATTTCATCCCCCCTTACCCGCGTATACACCTTTTTTTTTAGATGTAGAAGCATTTGTGTAAAAAGGAGTGTAGCTGCGAAGCCGTATTATGCGTTTACTTGTGTGTATGGACGCTCTTTTTTTTTTTTACATAAGTGTCAATAAACTTGTTGCAAAAAAAATAAAGTTTTAGTTTTTTTTTTAAATAACAAAAGGCGTGATAGACAGAATAAAAGCAATCGGAGAAGATAAATTACTTTTATTGTATCAAAATTAATGATGGGTTTGTCCTTGAGAAAGAAAGTGAGAAATTGCTTTGATCGATTTTTGTTTCCTATGTTGCTTCTTCTTCTTCTTCTTCTGGCTTCTTTTGCATCTCTGTTTCTCCTCTTCTTCGGTGATGGTCAATGTTTATTGGATGTCCTTTTATTCTCTGCAACAAAGAATAAGAATAGAGGCAAGGAATAGTCGGATGTAAATAATAGGAACCAGTAATTTGCTCATACTTGGAACACTCTTTGACTCGCCTCTTTCTGGGCCTTAAACTTCCTAAATATATTATTTATGCATAGAAAAAATAATAATAATATTAAAAATATTTTTGTTAAAAATACGTTTGTATTAAAAGATGCACTGAAAGAAGAAGAAAAGAGTTCCCTTTGGGTGTGGGTGGTAACACTGGTTGTCTTGTACCGAGCGGCCATGCTCAGTGGTAGATCATTTGCTTAGCATTCTGGAGATCGTAGGTTCAGTTCCAGCGGCCGATGACCCTGACTCAGATTTTCCAAGTTTTTCCTCAGTCACACCATCCAAATGCCGGGATGGTACCCTCAACTTAGGCCCTTGCCGACACTTTCCCATCCCGACCTAAGCCTTAGATGCCTAAATGCCATAAATAAAATTCAAATTCATAGCCTTGTAATTAAAGGGGTTACGGGTTCAATTCCCAGTGAAGACAGAAGTGATTCGGAACCCACGTTAAACTGTAGGCATAGTCTTTAGGACTTCTCTTCATCCGTTGAAGGCAATGATAAACCACCGTTGGTTCACTTGTCCAGTGTCCTTCGAGTCACGGCCTGCTTTCAGGAATAACACTCATCATCATTAAAAGGACAAAATACGCCTTTTCTCCTACGCTTATATAACTTCAGCGTATAACTTTAAAGAATTAAATGACAAAACAGAAAAGCCTGGCGTGCTCGGATAAGTGAATAATGCTCATGATAAAAGTAATCATAGTCGTTCTATTACATAATATTAACATGAACATCATACTAACCTGAACACGCCACGCTTTTCTCTTTTGTCTCTTAATTCTTTAACGTTATGCGCTGAACTTATAAACATATAAACAGCTGAAACAACATAAGCATATGAGAAGAAAAGCGTATTTTGTCCGTTTTAGTGCATCTTTTTTTAAAAAGCGTGCTTTTTAAAGCATTACTTTTTATAAGAAGAGGAAAAGTCAGTGAATAGATTTTACAGTCTGTTGGGGGATAACAAGAAATTTCCGTGAGTAGTTTCAAAAGATGTCACTAGGTAGCAGCATGCTCATACTTCATACTGAGTTCGTGAGCAGCGCCGCCTATGATTGCAGCCGTCTGAATGCAGTATGAAAAAGGCTACCGTGCTGGAGTAATGTACGTTAGAGGAACAGCAGACAGTAGTGCATTTGTTTGTGATCGAAAGGTCTCCCTGCCAAGAATATTCATAAGGAAATGTTTCCTGTGTATAGAGATAAGTGTTTCCTATGTATGGGGATAAACTTTTGTGTATGGGGAGAAATATTTTCTGTATATTGGGAGAAATGTTTACTTGTGCATGGTGCGAAGAAATGATCTCTGTGTATGGGGAGATATGTTTACCTCTGTATGGGGAGAAATGTTTCCTGTGTATGAGGAGAAATGTTTCATTGTATTTGAAGGAAGGTTTCCTGTGTATGGTGAGAAATGTTTCCTGTGTATGGGGAGAAGTGTTTTCTGTGTATGGGGAGAAATGTTTTCTGTGTATGAGAATAAATGTTTTCTGTGTATGGGGAGAAATGTTTTCTGTGTATGGGGATAAATGTTTCCTGTGTTTGGGGAGAAATGTTTCCTGTGTTTGGGGAGAAATGTTTCCTGTGTTTGAGGAGAAGTGTTTTCTATGTATGGGGAGAAATGTTTTCAGTGTATGGGGAGAAGTGTTTTCTGTGTATGGGGAGAAATATTTTCTTTGTATGAGGATAAGTGTTTCCTGTGTATGGGGAGAAATAATTTCTCTGTATGGAGATAAATGTTTCCTGTGTATGGGAGAAGGATTTTCTGTGTGTGGGGAGAAGGGTTTCCTTGTATTGGGAGAAATGTCTGTATATGGAGATAAATGTTTTCTGTGTGTGCGGAGAAATGTTTCCTGTGTGTGGGGAGAAATGTTTCCTGTGTGGGGGGATAAATGTTTTCTGTGTATGGGGAGAAATATTTTCTCTGTATGGGGAGAAATGTTTCCTGTGTATGGGGAGAAATGTTTCCTTGTATGGGAAGAAATGTTTGTCGCGTTAAGCACAATAACCAGTGCACAACTAACGGTACGTAAACGTTTCGTGGATGATCCGTTTGTAGCATCCCAAAGACTTCTAGACGGCAGGTGTTAGGGTGATCGTACATCGCGGGACTGTCAATGTAGTTGGTGGTTATGTGAGTGAAAAATAAAACTGGTTTTCATGTAAGTATTCCATACATTTTGTAGACATTTGCTACCTATTTACAGATTTCGCTTTTATTATTACGTTATCCTTTTAGCCACGAATTCTTGTGTAACCGATATTTATGGCATTTTATTTATTTATTCTGGCATACATATGAATTTTCATACAGTATTTAGCCGAAGTAGTTGCAGAAATTTCAGAAATTGTTATTTGCAGGAAGCGTGACTGTCGTTGCAATGCCAAGCCA
>JAGDQP010044874.1:0-11579 GCA_022664845.1 Lepisma saccharinum
CCAAGACAGATAACACTAGAATCACTTTGGTTTCGTCTTCCATCTAGGCTTGGTGACTTAATCGGACCATAAAACTGTTTCACTTCGGTCTCTCGTTCTGTCTCTGACTCGTGTTTTCTTTGTTTGACTAGTTCAACTTCTCGTTGTAATGACGCAATTGTTACCTCTTGACCAGCCAACTTTTCTTGTACTTTCCATAATTCGGTAGTATTCTGCCACATTATAGCCTTTGATTGGCTCACCTCAGTGCGACATTCTTGAACCTGATTGTTCATCATTACATTGGCCCGAATTAGATTTCCTGAAACATCTTCCACAGCCTTTCTGCATTCCTCAGTTCTCTGCAACACCTTTAACTCTTCCTTATCAACCGATCCTCTACCTGCTCAGCAGTAGTTTGCAACACCTCATCCTTCATTTCTTTAATTTCTTTTTGTAGTTTAGCCTGACATCGTGCCACGCCTGCGACACAACTTTCCGAAACCAGGTCAATTCTTCTATTCACTTCCTCCACTTGCTGACTCATTTTTCTTTCAGACTGTATCACCACTTCTTCCAATTTGCCAACATTGTCTTTCACTTCTTGAATCTCTAGCTGTGTCCCGTCCATTTTTCTTGACAACTCAGCCATCTGTTTGGTTAACACCTCACTAGAAGCATCACACTTCCTACTAACTTCCTCAATTTTACTCTCAAGTTGGTCTTTACTATCTCGTAGATCTCCTTTGATAGATTTTATTTCGTCCTGAAGTTCATCCTTGGTTGACTTTATTTCCTCCCTGGTTGACTTTATTTCCTCCTTGGTTGACTTTATTTCAACATGAAGACTTTCATTGGATTTTTCCAACCTCTCCGCCATTTGTTTAAGCAGTTGCTCGAATACTGACACGGAAAACTTTTGTTGCCCTGTCCTCTCTTCTCCATGGAGGTTGCATTCGTTACACTTCCATAGCAGTTCGTTTGGAGTAGCATCACTAAGCTCATTTTGCGCATACCATTGTTCTTCCGTCATTTGGATGCAAAGTCGGTGATACCAACGTTCACACAAGCAACATTGCACCTAATAATCGTCTTTATCTTGGTCATCACAACACACTACCTTATCTGAATCAGGTATGTCCTTATCTCCCATCTTGCATGCTATGTCGCTGCGTCGATTGTGCCGATTTCCGCTCATTTTCGCACTTTCTAAAATTATACGAACTAGCAATTCTCAAAGTTCACGTTCCTAGGCTGCACTTCACTTCACCAGAGCTTGAGTCTCATAATCTTATATGTAACCGTGTAATATCGTTTGTAACTGTGGTTTCACAATCTTAAAGGTTACTGTGTCTCGGTAGAAGGAGCGCACACTGCGAGAGCAAAGCAGATTGAATGAACTGGATTGATATTTGCTAGAATTTATCAGGATAAGATTCATATAAAAACACTTCTGCTGGAAGGATCCTACTAGAATCCAGACAATAGTTTTTATTCCAATACAAGATGAGAAGAATACACTTTTCCACAACACTGTAATACTTGAGATGATAGATTTGAATCGTCCAATATTAGTATCGTTTAACAAGTATTCATACTATGCAAAAAACGTAATAAAAGATATACTCATTCCACTGTAACGATGTTTGGTTTTCTTTTTTGTACGAATTCTCAGTACGCGTACGCCTTAATCTTCACTTATGGAGACGCTACTGGATACTGTCCGTATTCTGTTCAAACCTTTCTTCCTGCAACTGACTTATCCATTAGAGTGCAGAAGATACGCATCCTTAATATAGTAACAATTTCTCCCTGTATGAGCAACTTCCTTCCTCCTATGTTACTCGTTGGTAAGCTCTTTGGAGTGATTAGTGCGCCCCAATCCACGACTTATATACGTAGTGGCGCTACTACTAACCAACGCGACCTCACTAGAGCTGACGAAGAATTATATCCCAGGCGCTAACAGCAGCCAGTGGATAGTTCGCTAACTTCACAGCTGTAGAATACCAAAACTAGGTAATATAAGCATATAGAGGGTTATTCCTATCCTCTGTTTCCTCTGACTGTTCGACACCAACTCTCTCACTACTACACAGTCGATGCAATAACTTAAGGCGTGTGGCGAACTTCAAAGCATAATATCATTATCAGATTTTAATTGAATTCGAAAGTTCTCAGTGTGGATCAGCACGAAACATTATCTTTTATTAATAGACCAAAATTATTAACACAATTCTTCCTTATAATTAGTTTTTTAATGCTAAATTTTCACCATATGTGTTCGTCCCCTCTAGCGGCCTTCTGAATAAGTTTATTTTCTGCCGCTTGAGCATTATTAAAAGCAAAATGAACATATTATTTATACTCAATGATTGGCGTAAATATTCACTTCTTGTGACGCTAATCTAGAACCTTTATACTCTTAATCTCTTTTTAAAACAAATATAGATAACATATATACAAATGAGCAAACGCACAGAATATAAAAAGTTTATCGCGTGCCCTGTTTTTCATGTACAGGCGCTCCCTGTCACACCAGTAGAGAGTTATACATAGGTTAGGGAAAAAACCTTGGTAAACTTTATTTATATGCGCCAGTCTAGTAACTTTTGACTTCGACCCGTCCCATTCGACCCTATACACCTAGTTAACATCCACAAATATCCATGCACCTGGCAGGATTCGAACCCGCGACCTTCGAGTCGTTGGCCTAACGCCTTAGACCACACGGCTCCGTGGTCGGCAGAGATTAGGGGAAGATAACCATGAACAAAATATCATGGTGAAGGGACAAAATATCATCATAGGAACAAAATATCAAGCTTCACCATTACCACCTGAGGGTGAAGAAAGATGACATCAGCAAGGATCAGAGATAGACATAAAATGACGTTTCGAATGTTTGCCTTTACTGCGAGGTCGTAGAACTGACAACTCTACACCGCTAAATCATGCCAAGAAATAGTTACAGATGGTACATGAATTTTCCTGGAGTAATATATTCCGGAGATAAACTAGTTCCTGATTCGGATCTCCGGGCGGGGACTGCTTCAGGGATCTCCAACAATAGGACTTACATACACTTTAGAATAGGAACGTGGATCGTGCAAAACTTATACAAAACGGGCACTCTTCAGGTGGTCGTACGCGTGACTGAGAAGCGGAGAGGAGAGGAAGCTAACACAGATGGTGCAATGTGTCACAAAAAAGTATCATTATGCGTTGAAAGCGCATTTTTGTTATTTTTACCACCGTATGTTCCATGAATCGTAGATTGCAACCCGCAACTAACATATTAATAATATTTGTTTCTAGATTGACCTAATCAAGCACTTATTATATTATAAAAACAAAATGTGCATTAATTTTTGTGGTCATCAAATTGATAAGTAATTTGTAAATAAAGAGTAAATATATTTAAAGATTCCAAATTGATTGATTTCGTCGCTTCGCCTCTTTCAAATCTTTTATATTTTATATTTGCCTTGTATGCACTGTTTCTTTCAGACGTGCTTTCGGGGGCACTTTGACCCCCCCAGAGCTTTTTAACCGCTCCGTAGAAATAATTAGTCTCAACACTTATATTACTCAACGTATACTGAAAAACATATATAAACATTGTTTCTGTTAATTTAAGGTTAACTATGGAAGAACCACATATTGTTAAGTGAAATTTTTGTTATTTTATGTACATTGGAGGGGATATGCATTATTTATCATTTTCGTAAGCCCTCCACCCAGAACGAAATCTTCTGAAAGAAACACTGCTTGTATGTGAATAGTTGAAAACCGATTTTATTATATTTTTATCTCCACCGATTGATTAATGGCGACCATTTTTTATTGTAGTGCATGCCAAGTTCTGTGCAGACGTTTGCAAAATGTAATATCCGTAGCGTGGTTTATCATAGGACATTCAAACATAACCATTTCTTCTTTTAAAGACAGCTTGATAATTTCGGTGCAATGCATGAAAAGCTTGAAACATAATCATACTGAACACAATAGTATCCAAATGTGATTATCTGAATCCCAAAAAATCTGATTTTCAGGATACTTTTCTCACGTTAGGGGTTGAATGTCAAACCTGAATTTTCTACATTATTACATATAAAAGCGAATTGCATGTATACAGAATATAAAGTCTGAAATATAATTCCTTATGCCTATATTTTATGGATTGTTAAAAATAAATAAAAAAAATTTTTTTATAAATATTGGAAGCTCGATATTTCTGGTGAGACAAAATTCTGAAATTCTAATTTTTTATGTTGTGCACTTTAGGTAATAAGTAGGATATCCGGATGAAATTTCAAGTTTAATAAGTTTGAAGGAAATTACAAATTTGCAAAGTAGAAATATAATGCTTGTGTGCGTTTTAGCTAGTATTTTGACCAGTTAGATTACGTATTTGGGATTAGAGTTTTCATGCTGCTGACTAAAATTGTGAAGCATTTTTTAAAAAGAGGAAATGTTTTGTGTTTGAATGTCCTATGATAAACCAGTCTGCAGATAATACATTTTCCGCAAATGTCTGCACATTTTGGCATTTGCCACAATACAAAGATAGCCGCCATTAATCAATCCATAGTGATAAAAATAAAATAATACTGGGTTTTGAACTATTCACATACAGGGGATATAAGTATAAAAGTATGAAAGAGGTCAAAGGACCAAAATCATTATTTTTTTTAATTACTTTAAATATATTTACTCATTGTTTACAAATTATTTGTTTATTTGATAACCACATAAAATTAACACACTTTTCATTTTTATTACAAGTAATGTCGATTGTGTTTGTTTTGGTTTGAAACTTACGGCCCATGAAACTTACGGCAGTAAATATAATAAGAATGCGCTTTCAACATACAGTGATACTTTTCTGTTGACATAACACCCCCTCTGCAACTTGCTTTAATGTGACACTAAATTCATCCTAATTGGTTAAAAAATGAAAAGAAAAAGAATCAAAGATTTTTCTCAATTCCTGTATTATTTGTAATAGAAAAAATCAATGGAAACCTTCCATTTTCAACATTTTTTCTTGGCTCTAGTTTTCGTTAGAAAAATCAGAAGAAAAACAATTGATCTTATATCACACGTAGGTACTCATACATTATTTTTTTTTTATTTTAGCAATGTTTGATATATGAAAGCATAATGGCACCAGGTGACCTGGCGTGGAAAGAGCCAGGTGCAATCTCAGTATAATGGTATCGTATACCTAGCATTATTAGATATTGTTTTAAAATATGACCTGACAGTAAGAACTAAGCCTGATCTTGCATTTTGGCCTAATAAAATTTTAGTATATCAAGTTATGATAGTGATCGTTAGTATATCGAGTTAAAGTTATGAACTCGTGAATTAACTTGAAAGTGAACCTGACTCGAACATGATTTTGACGCTAGAAACTAGCGTAATTAAGCACTAACATTAAGAAGTTGTACACTCAGAAGTCCTAGCGTAAAGTTGACGTTAAGTTGGTGGGGCTAGCGTAAAGTTGGCATCCGAGCTTTCTTGCTTCTAGCACCTGCATCAATGAAGCACTAACGTTGGTATTTTGGTACTTATAACCACTAACCATTGACACTAATTTCGTCATTAGTGCTCCAAGTGGGAGCGATCACAGACGAACATTAGTGTCATAAGCATCAACGTGCACTAATGATGAACTAACAATCCAATATCATTGGATGTGAAGACGACAAAATTGACGACCTGAATTGCAAAACATCCCAAGTCCACCGGAGTTTTTTTTCCCCCAGGAGGTACAAAAAACACTCAAAGGTCTTCGTATATTATCCTATTCATTGGAGATTATTTTGCATAAAAAAAAAAGGTTTATGTGGTGGATATAATATTTATGAAAGTGGATAGCCCTTGGAACATAGATACTGATGAACAGAAAAAATGCAAATACGAAAAATCTGGACTTGGGATGTTTTGCAATTCAGGTTTTCAATTCTTTTAGTGGTAAGACCTCATTGACAATTTTATCTTCATATTTCGCTGAAAAATTGAGCACAAACGTTAGTGTAATGTGCTCTACCGTGCACTAACTATGCCCTTACGAACAAAAATTTTGGGTATACATGTGTCAAATCTCTGTGGGTGGGGATAACTTGAACTCATGTTAATTGCATTCATAGTTTATTCATTGTAACAGGTTTAGGAATGGAACACTAACGTAAATATAATATGCACTAATGATGCGCAATCGATTCAATAGGTCTGACCCAGGTTGGCTAAAGAATTTAAATATGTAATGTTCCATATATATTTCTTCTCTGTATTTCACATAAGAATTGAGTATAGAGGCTATACACTTAATGCACTTACTAACCAATGTGTTTGGGTCCGAATACGTTTAAAATACCTTTGTAAACTGTGCTATCCTGACCCCAAGCTGCTCAAAACACAATTCATTTCTATATGCCGCTTAAAATTGGAGCACTGACGTCAGTGCCAAGTGAACTAACAATTCTCTAAACATAACATGAGTTTGAGTCCGTATAGATCTAGCTTTCTTTGTGCAAAGCTGTCCCCATCCACAGATTACCCCTATATCTTGCTTAAAAATGGAACACTAACGTTAGAGTCATAATTTTGGGTTTCGCGTGGATCTCCAATATCCTTGTGGACCCCAGCTGAAAGCTTTACGGAAGATTATGTGAGGCCAAATTGAAGTCCGGTAGGCCGCCATCATAATTTTTGTATTCTCTCTTTGTTCCCATTCGAGCACTAACGTTAGTGTCATGTGCAATAATGTGTACTAACGATGCACTAACTATGCCCTAGTTACCTCGTATATTTAGGTGTTCATGGGACTAAAATTTCTTTCTTGTAGGTGAGGCAAAATTGACGTCAAGATGGTCCCAGCCATATATTTTTCCTAATTCTCGCTTAAGAAAGGAGCACTAATGTTAGTGTCATGTGAACTAACGAGCACTAACAGTGCACTAATGATGTGCTAACGAACATACAGTATATGGTTTTATTCGCGGGAGCTTTACAGAGGACAACGGACTAATTTCACTTCAAGTTGACTGAATACGCAGTTCTTTACTTCTCTCTCTGGTCGCTCTAGAGCACTAACGTTGGGTAGCTGGCACTAACGTGTACTAACAATTCACTAACGAACTCACATGGTTTAACCGCCGAAAGCTCTACGGAAGATTATGGATGGCCAAATGGAGGACTAAAGTCTTACGTCAGACCCGGCAGGTTGCCATGGTAACCCGCCATGTTACAGTCTGAACAAACGGATGTTTAGCAATAGGTTTATAGTGTTCGATATTCAACAACTCGTTATGGTTTTGTGCTTTGTGCCAGATTGTCACCATTACAATGAAAGATACACGTGTTGCTTTTTTCCTGTTTCCAAAGGACTGAAACTACAAAAGAAAGTGGAAAGAACAAATTACGTATATAAACAAATTTCTCGCAGTTCCATTGAGCGCAATTTTGAATACGTTGATATGATTATGAGGATAATTCATCGTTCATTACTGCGTTCTTTACTTACAAAAGGTGATAATTATATCGAAGAAGCTTAAATTGAAGTTGCTAATTCGGTTATAGTTAAGAACACACACTCAAACAGAAAAATACGAGTGCTAAAACGAAACACTTGTAACCTACGTACAGCTGCACAAATTGGTATTGTAGGTAAAGCGTACAAGGTACAGCATAAATGAAGATTCCGAAAGTTAATAGTAGGCCTTTGTATGTGTTTAAAAAAACGGAAGAAAAATTAGCTACTTACCTCAACTTATTATATTTACTGTTCATATGTCCTTGCTGGCACTTTACCTCGTATGTGCATCAAATTTCGATCATATGTAAGCAAATGTACATGTTTATGGACTCCACAGCATTTTCTAATCTTTCAATCAGTTTCCGCTCGTCACAGAAATAATCAACAGTTCGAAAATTCTTAACAACCACAAGTCCACAACTGATTTTCTACATTTCTGCTACCAAACTTACTGTTTGTTTACACTTGGTCTCCACTGTTGTTATGGTAACAAACCAGATGTGACGTCAAGACTTTAGTTCTCCATTGACTTCAGGTTGGCGGCCACAACATTTTTTGTATTATCTCTTTGTTCCCATTGGATCACTAACGTTACTGTCATATGTACTGACTTGCACTAACGATGCACTAACTATGCACTAGCTATCTCGTATATTTAGGTGCGCGTGGGTCTAAAATTTCTGTGTAATGACAAATTGACGTCAAGATGGTCCCAGCTATATATTGTTTCCTAATTCTAACTTAAGAATGGATCACTATTGTTAGTGTCATGTGCACTAACGATGTACTTTATTCGAGGGAGATTTACGGAGGACTATGTGAATGGCCAATGTCACATCAAGTTGACTGAATACACAGTTTTCTACTTCTGTCTCTGGTCACATTAGAGCACTAACGTTGGGTGAACTGACGTGCACTAACGATTCACTAACGATCCCACATGGTTGAACCACCGAAAGCTCTACGGAAGGTTATGGATGGCCAAATCGACTTCAGGTTGGTCACCACCACAATTTTTGTGTTCTCTCTTTGTTCCCATTGGAGCACTGTTGCTAGCGTCAAGTGCAATAACGTGTACTAACGATGCACTCATTATGCACTAGCTATCTCGTACATTAGCTTTGCATTGGTCTAAAGACTTTTTTTTCTAGTTGAGTCCAAATCGTCTTCAAGATGGTCCCAGCCATGTATTCTTCGTAATATTCACTTAAGAATGGAGCACTAATGTTAGTGTAATGTGCACTAATAGCATTAACAATGTAGTAACGAACATATATGGTTTTATTCTCCAGAGCTTTATGGAGGGCTATGGGAATTCCCAATTTTACGTCAAGTTGACTGCCTACGCAGGTTTTTACTTTTCTCTCTGATCGCATTAGAGCACTAACGTTAGGCCTCTAGCACTAACATGCACTAACGATGTACTAACTAACACACATGGTTTAACCCGCGAAAGTTTTACGAAAGTGTATGGGGGCCAACTTGACGTCAAGCTCTCCCTTCTTTCTCTTCTCTCTTTCTTCCCACTGGAGCATTAACGTTAGTGTCATGTAGTGCACTAACAATGCACTAACGAATGCATGTGGTCTCATCCTCTAACTCCAAATGGGGTAGCCAACTTGACTGAGCTCTGAAAATCCTATGCATAGTTTGTGGACTGGAACCCGCCTCACTCCTTGTTTTAATATATATTAATACAATTAGATAGAATAATGCTAGTGTTATTCTTGTTACTTCTATAGAGTGTGTATATCTAGCCAATTCTGAGTT
This sequence comes from Lepisma saccharinum, assembly GCA_022664845.1. Classification (NCBI taxonomy): domain Eukaryota; kingdom Metazoa; phylum Arthropoda; class Insecta; order Zygentoma; family Lepismatidae; genus Lepisma; species Lepisma saccharinum. The sequence continues at coordinate 9,296 of JAGDQP010044874.1, forward strand.
TTCGTGGTAGAAGCAGTTTCTTTCCTTTATGTTCTGTACTAAAATGTTAAAACTGAATAATAAGTATATATTACTAATTTTTCAGTTTCTGTGATAGCAGTTCCCTTATTCTAATACGTAAAGCATCCAGGGGGTACATAAAGTTCAGTCATATCATAGACCTCATAAGACAAACATGTAGAATTGAATTTGAATTTACTTTTTAAGGCCTTCAGGCAACTTTGGGTCAGTCCGGATGGATGATGATGGGGTGTTGAGAGAATGAAGAAAGTGGGAGGAAATGGGAGAAAACGAACACACACGGTGTTTGTCGACCACAAAATCCATATGAAACGAGCAGGGATAAAACCGACGACCTTTTAAGCACAAGAGGTGAGAGCTCTACCATTGAGCCACTGTGGCCCAAGACAAATATTACATTATACCAGTTTACAACTTATCCTCTCCTTACACGACATTATAAATTTTGTTTATTGTTCATCTAATTCAGCTGAATATTCGAGTTTGATGGAATAAATTGACTAAAGTAAAATAATTTTCTGTCAATGTCCAGGATATTATGCAAACCACAAGTTTTGCAGTTATTGACTACTTCGATAATGTGTTATATTTACTTGAACTGAACAGTCGGTGCGTTCCTTTGACGCCGATATCTTAGGAATATGTACTGACAAAACTTATCCAAACCATACGTCATTTGTCACTAAAAGTCGTATAAAAATATGTACGTACGCTATTGGCACGATTACGCTGCAGTGTTCATTAAAAAATAAAATAAATTATTCTTAATATTTTTGGTCTACTGAATCTAAACACACAAGCTGTATAAAAATACACAGAGGAGAGAGAGAGAATGGAGAAAAATTAGCCTACAACGCTATAAATTATCCGTAATTGTTAACAAACAAAACAAGGAAATCCCTCAGAAAATATTGGTGAGAAAATACTGAATACACAAATTTTGGAATTCACGGTCGCAAATACAACAACACTATACGTTCGTTTCTTATCTATCTACTGTGTTACCAGTATAAAAAGCATTTTAGTTTGCGTGACTATGATCATATACTAGACTACGCACTCACTCACACAAAAAACTCGTAGATGTATATGTGCGTATACACTGGAGCACACAAAAGACATATATAATGTCATTCTCGGTCTTTGTTCCCGTGGGAGCCATTTGGAAGCTCTACGAACGAAGGTCAAAGAGAACGAAGCATTCTTGTTGTCTTTTTTTTTATAAAAACTTTTTTTTGTTTGAACTTGCTCTTATGTCCCTTGTCAGTACTCATACACGTGTATATTCCTCACTCCAATCGCAGCTTGTTTCAGAACAATGTCGCCAAATAATGTATCTGGATTTCAAGCAATGTCAAGTTCAAACAGATTGTAGGAAAGTGAATTTATTATTAAAATTTATTATCAGAAATTTCTGCAGAAAATAAAATAGCTTTAGGGTTGTGCGATTTTTTTATTTCGATAACGAACATCGATGTATCTGATGAATCGAGTATCGAAAACGAAAGATTAAACATTTCATATCTAAAAATCATTACAATCCGAAAATCATTCACATCGAAATATTGCTGGAAACCGAATATCGTTCACATCGAAATATCATTCAAATAAAATATCGATCAACACAAAAGAATCGATTGACATCGGTGCTTGGTATATCTATTTTACAAAATATCAGTCTCTCAATCGCTATATCGAAAATTCGCACATATCTCTTTCAATGCGCATTGAAACATCTCGATCCAATCTGATCTTATGTTTACCTCTTCGTCTTAGCTTCTAATTTTACCCCCGTATTACTTGTAGAGACTGGTGGTTATTTTGAATAGGTGGTGAGCTGACTATGGTAGTGCTGTACAACTAATTATAATCAACGTGAATATAAAAATTACACTATTATTAGGAGAATTAATGAACGACGTATTACATAAAGAAACCTGAGGCACTTTGGAATAATATTCAGACAAGTATAATTAAAAAATATATACGTGTATGATATTAGTGAGGTCCTGTTGGTAACCAAATAAGAGAGAGGAAAAAACAAAATGGTGCTTTACTAATTTAACAACAGCAAAGGTCATTCTGTAAAGCTTTCCCCAGTAGCACACAAATTTTGAAGAACGGTGAATTGAACATTAGTCCCGCTACATAATTTTAACATTGTATACGTACCTAAATGTACACCGGTTCAACGGGGTTTCGACGTTTAGAATCAATGTAATCTTCACCAGAAAGAAATAGACAATAAACATTTTTTAAACGT
>JAGDQP010044875.1:0-13919 GCA_022664845.1 Lepisma saccharinum
CGTGACTTCAGGTCTTTATTAATTATAAAGCCAACGCCTGTCGCTTTTCCAATTTCTGTTCCTTTGTAGTAGAACGTGTGCCCTGACGGTAGTTCCAACTGTTCTTCATTCTTCCTCCACACTTCTGATAGTCCTATGATGTCCCACTTAATCCTCTTAAGTTCATTCTGCAGTTCTTCTAATTTGTCCTCTCCTGCAAGTGACTTACAGTTGAGGGTCGCAACGTATAGGTCCGTTCGAGTTGCCGTGTCGGTGTCCTGGCAGTCTACAGTCCAAACCCGGGCATTTTGACCCTCTGACTTCCTGCAGGACTGACCGCTGCCGTTGCCAGCTGCATTCCGTCCTCCGGGTAATGAGGGCCTCCGAGGCTGTTTCCTTGCTTGTACCATCATATGTAAAGAAAGGAGGGGTGCTGACATTTGACTCACCACGCTGTCAGCTAATGCGGGTTGGTGAGCAGCCCATCCATGTTCGTTCGCCAAGCAGTTGCTTGGGTACTAACAGGTCCCACGACGTGAACGTATGGATTGGACATTAGGCGTCTACCCCGGTCGGTTCCCTTAAGTCTCAGCAAGAGTAATTAAGGGGTCTCCTCCCAGTTAGTGGCAGAAGCCTTTTGGGGCGACAGTCCCGGTTTCCCGGTCCTGTCCCGGTTTCCCGGCCATATATATATATATATATATATATATATATATATATGCAGAAGTAATGAAGAGCTATACCGAAATTTTGAAACGCAATCTATGCAGTACTTATTGGCATTTATGAAATGAACTGTTTCAGATTTTTGAGGCTAATTGTTTTAAGCGAGATATTTGAAGGTCGTAACCTAGGATGGCATAGAAGAGGATTTCAAATTTACCATCAATAATAAGTATTTTCAAATTATGGATAAGTTCATTTGACACATACTCCAAAGAATATTCTAGCCTAATTTCTGAAATACAATTTGGATTGTCATTTGTTTAGATTGTTATTTTTAAACATGTTAAAAATGAAGCGTGATTACCAAGGAATCCGATAACGAGTCTGAATTTTAATTTCTGTAGGCCTTTAGGCAACAAGTCGAATGGATGATGATGGGATAATTGGTGGAATATAGAAAGTGGGAGCAAACGCGAGGATCCCGAGAACACTCACGGCATTTGCCCACCACAAAACCACTAGGCACGATCCTGTATCGAAGCTGGGACCCCACGCACCAGTGATGAGTGGTCTGCTACTGAGCAACTTAGGCACAATTGGATCTGTAGCTAGTTTCTTCATGGCTTCTTGAGTTTTGGGTGTTACTTCATCTGTAGTTAAACGATGGCCAGGTAATAGCAAGTCTCTCTGGTTTAAAGTTATCTAACAGTAGACCACTATTGTTAATGCATAATACATTAAGCAATGTTTTAAGACTCAGTATATTTCTGACACTAGTCATCTGTACAATCATAAGAGCAAATCCCCAGTTTCTTTTTGTGCCGTGCAAATTCACAACACTTCTAACCGATGCAATTTTGCAGCTCCTAACAAACAATTTGATTGTTGCTCTTCAGTAAGTCTGATAATAATCACTTTTGTGGATCAGTTTTCAAATAACCACCAACCAATACAACACACGCTAGTAACTGAACGTTTTCCCATAGTATCATTTGACTGTGATTGATAACTCATGCAGCAACAGGAAGTTTACCTAATAAACCTCTTCTTCACCAAGAAATCTTGCACATCAATTATCTACTAATATTTGTTAAAATGACCGCCCCACTGGCGTCGCTGACTGCTGATCGTGGAGTCCCGAGTTCGATTCCCGGATCTGCCAAAGAAATTTTTCCAAGGCATGAGGATCTGGAAAGGTGCTCACCCAGCATCGTGATGCAATTGGAGAGTTGTTGTGAATAAAAGACGGTGGCGATCAAAGTTGAGAGCTTCGGCTCTCCTCTACCAACACGTATGGTCAGCGTGGGAGCAGTAGACCAACTCCCTCCGGGAGAGGACTCATCAAGTTATTGAAACTTCTCTATATCTGACAATGTTATGCCATCTCTGTCTTTGTGACTTCAAATTATCTAATAGCCATTGATCACACTGCATGAATTGCCATTGTAATGAACAACGCGTTCTAACACGTCAGGTAGTAAGACATTTATTTATTAGAAGTTAGCACGGATACAACAAAGGCCATTTTACACCGTTCTTGTAACAATATGATATAACAATCATACAACAACAACAACAAATAATCAGTGTTCGAAGTGGGAAAGAAACAGAGACGGTATGTTTTCCTAATATTTGCTTAGACAAATCAGAATTGATATAAGAATACATATAGCATGTGTTTCAGTAACGGTATGCGTTTAGCTCTCAAAAACCAGAGCCGGTATACCATACCGGTGCATACCGCCTCACTTCGACCACTGAAAATAATTATACAACAGGAATAAGCTCAGATTTATTATTATTATTATTATTTTTCATTCCAGATCCTCATAACAATTCATTAGAAATTTACTTTTACTGAGGCAAAAATCTGGTGGCAAAGGAAGAGTATTGTAAAGATATGACAATCTGTATACAAGAGATCGTTGTACCAAGCACAATCTAGGTTTTGAAAGGTAGAAATGGTGTTGGGAACGGGCATTTTGTCTGGGAACTCTTACGTTAAAAAGCGGAAGAAGGTCGTTGGTCCTGAGTGTGCCCTGCATTATTTTATAAAGAAATTTTAAGCCATTTAGTTTTCTTCGCGTGTCTGTGTTTTTCAAGTCAAGAGAAATCAAAATGTCTGCGTTAGAATTATGTTGGAGGTTGGGTATCCTGTGTTGCACAATACGAATAAAGAAATTTTGTACTTTGTACAATTTAGATAAGTTAATTTCACAAGACATAGGCCAGATAGATGAACAGTACTCGATAGTAGGGAGTACACAAGTGAGAAAATATGACCGAGGAGCTCTGAAATCTTTAATATCGGTAAACCTGTAGAGAAGTCCAAGAAGTTTGAGTGCTTTAGAAGTTACGAATTCAATGTGAGGAGTGAAATTGAGTTTTTCATTAAATATGATACCAAGGTCTTTGTAAATGGTCTACCCATGGTATAATAGATGAGGATAATGTGTATGTACATTTTGTGGTATCGATTTTGAGTGAGAAACGCATTGCAACAGTTTTGCACGGATTGACTTTCAGCAACCAATTATTGCACCACACTTGAACAGAATCTATAGCGGGTTGAGGGAAGAAAGTGTCTTCTGTAGATTTAATGGTCTTAAAAATTTTGCAGTTATCAGCGCAGAGAAGTACAGAACAGGAAGTATCTATCTTTTCACATAAATCATCAATGTAGAGGGAAAATAAAACTGGCCCTAAAGAGCTTCCTTGAGGGACACCTGAAAGCACTGGGAGCCACTTGGAGGTGCTACCAGGGAAGACGGCACACTGTATTCTGCCAGGTAAGTATGTTGTAAGAAGCTGAAGGATAGGTCCGTGTAAATTAAATCCGGAGTCAAGCATGTGTATAAGAAGTTTTGTGATTGAAAGTTTCAAATGCTTTGGAGAAGTCTAGGTATATGACGTCAAGTTCTTGTCTATTTGCTAGGGCATCTGTGGCATGAGACAGTAGGACAGCTAAGATGGTTTCACAGGAGGCATTCGGTACAAAGCCATGCTGGGAGGGAGAAAGAAATGGGAGGAGATGTTTTTGAATCCTGTCTGTGATTATTTATTCACAAATTAGGCCGAGGACAGAATGAAGGGAAATGAGTCTGACGACTTGTAAACTTTTTTGTAAATCGGGGTGATTTGATGATCCTTACCATTCAAAGATGTTGTTGGACAAATTGTGACCCTGCCCGAAAAAACCGACCTTATGACGAAATTGTTCGATTTTTTTATTTTAGTGGTTTTGAAATCTTCAAAAACTTCTGAATCGAATAAAACAAGTCTCAAAGCTCTATCTTTAATACTGACAAAGATATAAAGAAGTAAACAGAAAATATAGTTCACAAAGTTTCTTATATTAAAAAAAAAGTAAGTTTTATTTAATAATTTTCTTTCTTATATTATTTTTAGGTTCTTTATACATTGATTTCGTTCCTCTAGATCTTGTATTAGTGTACGTTAAATTTAAGAAAGGCAAACATAAATAATAATTAAATAAAATACATGAACATAATTTACAAAAAATAATTATTATGTACTGTTATGCACAAAAGTTACAAATTTTACACAACAATCGACTGAGTACATGGTAGCCAACGTTATATCGTCAAAACGTTTCTTCTAACTTAATATCCCAGTGTCATATACGTGTTTTAAACATTAAACAGTTTGTTTTGTCAACGTTTAAAACACGTATGTGCTACTGGGGTAAACTCGATATTTAAACGAAAGAAGTGTTGCCAACGTCGATTTCTTCGGGCAGGGTCATAGTTACTGTCCGGCTTTACTGATATGTCACTGTTAGAAAATTTTGTATTGTGTTGTGAGTTCAGGTTCCATTTCGTTAACCTAAAAATCATGATTATTTCAATTTCATTTTATTTGTGAAATAATTTCATATAATTCAGCAAGCTATTAGTAGGAAAGAAATAAGGTTCGGGGATGTATTTATAGGTATCTGGAAATTTCACTCTTCAATTTCCGCTCTGCCATATATTCCGACATTGATATTCTCTTGCTTTACCAATACGAACTATAGCGTTATCAGAAGGGGAACAGCCTAACCTTTCAGAAAACAATATTTGAAAATACAATAAACTGTAGTAGTTTAATTAATGTTCTTCAATAGTACGTAATAATTAATTAAATATAATATGCTCCTCTTCATGACTCATCTGCCAATTTCTCCCATATCTGTGACATTGACACACACACCAGTGAATAAAAGACACTGGCTATCACAGTTGACAGCTTCGGCTCTCCTCTCCCAACACGTCTGGCCAGCATGGGAGCAGTAGACCAACTCCTCCCTCCGGGAGAGGCCTCATTCATCCAGTAGTGGATTGAATATGACTGTGAATTATATATATATATATGTGTGAATAAAAGACAGTGGCGATCACAGAGAGAGCTTCGGCTCTCCTCTCCCAACCCGTCTGGTCAGCGTGGGAGCAGTAGACCAACTCCTCCCTTCGGGGAGAGGCCTCATCCACTAGTGGATTGAATATGGCTGTGATTTATTATATATATATATATATATATATGCTTCAGTAAATTTTTACCCCCCACGCCCCTGGGAAAAGCTGAAATGGAGGGCCTACTGGCGATAATTCTATTATGAGTGGTTCGTTCCCTTACATAGTCACATGTACACATAGCGATTTTGCAAATTTTGTAGGAGGCACGAAAAAATAGAAAGCCTGCTGATCAAGAGCCTACCACGTGTCTCATTCTCTGTTGCATATCAGAAATATATGACACACAGGTCACACTGAACCAAACAATGTCCCTAAAACAGCATTAAACTTGGTCTAAGAACTTTTTTTGCATGAGCGAGAAGTTTTGCAATCATAAAATAAAACACTTATGCCCAGTTGCTCAACTCTTTAGTCCTGATCCAAGATTCAATCTATATGTCATAGATAAAATAATTATAGAGATATATGTAGCGAATTCCCATTCTTTCCTTTCCTTCCATGCCACCTGGTGTTAGTCCAGTCGAACTAGAAATGAAGTTATGTTAGTAAGCCAGGCGCAATATCTACGCTTTGAACCTATTGCGGGCCAATAAACTGAAGTATCAAATACCAAACTCGTACTCCGTGATTTTTCTGTTTTAAAATTGAATACAGAAACAATCATTGCATGGTAGCTTTAATCCATTCCTAGTTCGGCTGGAGTGGCACCAGATGGCGAAAAGGTTTGGTATTCTTATCTATAACACCTTTGCCAGGTTGCATAAAACGCTGTTGATCCGTATGTCAAGATTAAGTAGAGATTTACTGTTGTATCAATATATATCCTGAATGTAACTAGAGATTTCGTAAATCTACGAAAATGTAGGATAAAACATTGTGATCGCCTCTCATTGTCAATCATTATTAATTTTGTATTTATTCTTAAATTTTCATTTTTGTAATCATATTTCTATAATTAACTTTTATTTTCACAAATATTTTATTCTGTTGTAAATTCTAAAGAATAATAAAGATGGCGGGTAGAGAATCTCAACACGAACTCCCTTTAGCAAAGCAATATACTTCAAACCACACACACTTACGGAAATTATGACGTAGACCTATTGTTCTACTTTCCTTTAAGCGGCCATTTTGTTCATTTTTAAGACATCATACGATCGTCACGTGAAAGCACTAAGACGCACAAACAAGAGAGCAATGAACTATATTAACCTAATTATTTCGTCACTTCAAGACCGTATATAAAGGACCCCGACAGACCAATCGATCTGCTATCTCACACAGCCGGTCCATGCTGTCACTCTGTACTACAGTTCTAGAAGGAAGCCAAGAAACATAGAAGGAAGTCCAGAATAGTTTAAATCTCATCTTAAAAGAAGCAGTCAATTTTGATACAAGTCTTAGAAGAACACAACTTTCAACTTTATTTTCCAAGGTATGTTTCAAGGATTTCTTAGAACATTGGTGCTTAAATAGTTTCATTGCCTGAACGATTCGTGTGCTCTGTTAAATATTTTAGATTTGAATATAGCTTTTCGGTGTGTGCTGTATTTTATTTTGTTCTTTAATCTTCGAGTTGAGATTCTGCGCCTTTTTAGGGAAAATGTAAAATCTTGTTATCCATTTCATTCCTAAAGCTAGAATATACTCTATCCCAGAAGTTACCATTATATTAAAGCTAATATCCACTTAACTCACGCTGAACGTCCCTCTCGTATTTGCGAATGCTCAAACCTTTATCTGAGTTACGCTCGAGTAGACTTCTCTTTAGCCCCCGAATAACAAAACCTAAAGTCTACGTAATATTTGCCCCCACAAATAGAGAAATAATTTCTCTATAATTGAACACAATTGCAAGACGAAGCCAGACGTTCACTGGACAAGTTCTAGACGTTCACAACATTGATCAATATAACAGCTTTCTTGGATGTGTGAAACCAGAAAACAAGAAAAAGAAAATAGACGCACGTCATTACTTGATGGAATTATTGATATGTACATCGGCACAACACACTAAAATGAATTTAAACATCAAACACCTATTTGCAATAACAGAAATTACTGAAATGAGTAGCATATCCTTTTTTAATGTGCAACGTTATCAGTATTTATATGGGCGCAGTGTTGCGAGATGATCGGCGCTGAATTTTCCTACTGAATCATCAGAAATTACTTTTTAAAGAAACTCCATACGCCTAAATATACAACAACAACAACTAATAATAATAATATGTACAGATTGTTTAACTTCCAGTTGCTAAAAAATTTAACCTTTGGGTTAACTTTAAGTACTAGTTAATATACGTGTTATAGAAAACAACACCCATCCTTTCCACTAATTTTTCGACGAAGTTCTCGGGACAGGAATATTCCCAACTGGGAGAAAGTGATTAGTGAAAATAAAAGATCTAACCTCATTTTTCTAACCTACGTAGCCCCTAGGTCAGTGAAGTGTGTAAAATTACAAAATGCGTAGGGCCTATAGTTAAGAAAATAATGTAACCTGACTTTTCTAACCTAACCTAACGCAATGTATCTTGTAAAATATTTTTAAAAATGCAAAAGGGATCCAAAGTGAAGGAATTCTGTATAAGTACAAAGAAAAAATTTAGTTATATTTTTAAAAAGTAAAAAAAAGTATATTGTAAAAAGGAAAAAAAAAACATATTGGCGCCGGCCGGAAGTCGAACTTTAAAACTCGTAGCAATGCTAACTGGGGTGGACAGTGTGTAAATTAAAGCACTTTGTGGTGAGGGGAAATTTTGTATTTTTCTAGTAATAGAGCCGTTTCGCAATCCCTTTCTTGCACAATGTTCTTATACCCTCTACTATTCTATTTTCATACATTCTTCTTTTTAAGTTTTCTACTACATGAATTTCATCAGGGATTATTTAGGATTCTGTCCCTACTACATTCCCTGCTTTATTGCAATATTTATTTTCATTTATGTAGGGGTGTTCGGGTACCCGCACACCCCTAAACAAAAGCAAAGAAATACTGATAACTACGTATTAAACTATAATGAAGATTCTTTATATTTAGTGATAGAATTTGATTATGCTCAGAAGCTTTTAATGCTCAAACTACATGTAAATACTAAATTCTATTAAGAGAATGTTTGGGTTCTATTTTAACATTCATGCGTTTAATATTTCAATCTGACATATTGGGAAGGCTATCGTTTCATCAGCACCTCAATTTAATATTTCATTTTATCTATTTCAACTTGCGCACAAACATTAAACATTGCGTACAGAAACTTCTGTATTCTTTGATATACATACTGTGTTTATTTATTGGCGTAGCCACGATCTGCTATCCAAAATCTAATTGTATTGAAACTGTATTTAACGGTTCATGATTATATTTGTAAACTTCACATTGTTTAAATAAAACGCTGAATTGCAGTTTGCTAAGAATAGTTTTTATTCTTTAAAATATATGAATAACAACAATTAATTTGCTGTTGTTTCGAAAGTGATCTAGTAGCTACAGTTGCAATGCGAGTCCTTTTTATATAGAACTTAAAATTATTTTCACTTGTAATAAAACATAATTTTACCTTTATCAATACTACAAACGAAAGTTTTTTTCTGCTCAAATTACTTTTTAAATTATGCCACAAAAGAAACATTTACCAAAAGAATTGTTCTAGAAAATTTATGCTTCTTCTTCTTAAGTATCCGGTGTATAACAAAACACATTTATTAATTTGTTATTTCAAATATTCCGAAAGGCAATAAAGATAATAAAAAAGTGGATGGTAGGATATTTTTGTTTTCACATCAAGTTGTTCGGATGACTTCAGCATTGATGGAAGTTGTCGGTTGAATAGTTCGATGGCGGTTGCAGCAGAAATGATAAAAACTTATTAGTAGGTATATTCTCAGTAGTTGTTTACATTTAATATAAATAAGTAGAGCCTCTTAATTCTTCACTTCTTGCTTGATTTGTAGTGTACACAATAAAGGCGTGTTCATAGCTTATAGCAAAAAACGAATATTTGAAGACTTCCAGAGGAATAGAGACACTGTATCTGTTCCATTAATGATACTTGACAAAGTAATTATTATATTTTGTATACATGATGTCATACTAATTGATAGCACAAGGATCTTTCGGAACGCAGAGAGAAACGTATTGGGAAAATGAGATTCCAAGTTCCGTGGGTTTCTTGACCAAGCTCTGATCGTCACTAAACTAAAGAGCAAAAAAGTTTGATGGGAATTCAACAGAAATATTCAGTTTGCTATTTTCACTCAAGGCATTAGACATGAAGATAGTGTTGAGGTAGATAAACTGTTTTGCAAAGTTTCTTTATTTACAAAACTGCGTAATTTTAACTTTAGAAGTGAGTAGTCATTATTGTTCACTAGTCTTATTTCACATGGACATCGTCTCTTGACTATTTACCTCATACACAGTAAAATCGTATACTGACTTTACTTTATAGAATAATCAATCCTTCAGTGGTAAAATAAAAATTACACCATAACTCAAGGAATTGGAGTGTTTATAGCTTGGATAAAAACTCTTTTCTCACTTTCACAACATACTTTTGACTGGTTATAATTTTTACTTCTTCATATTGTATACATCCTTTCATTAATGTAGGCTTTATCTTCAATTTCATTAAATTCAGAGATCACTTGAAAGAAATTCGTTTCGTATCGGCCATTGGCTATGCTTAACAGAATATTCTCGGTACCTGACTAAAATCTTCTCAGCACTCTCTTTCCTCACAATGCGACTGCTCAAGTTGTACAATTTCGGTCTTCTGGTTGGGAGGCCTTTTGTGTGTACTTTTGTTGTTATATCTTCACCTTTATTATTAAAGGGGACGATACAAGTTTCTTGTCCGATGGTGTTTTGTTTGGGAAGAGCAGTAACATTGGAATTAAAGCCATCTGCTACAAGATAATCCTTCCTTTCTCCATTCAAAAATTCAACGGTGGAAAGTTAATTCTTAAAACGTTCTCGTTTTGGTGATTTGTTATTTCTGACACTTGATTATTCAAGACGAATTCTTCAACAGTTTTTGCACGCAAATAAAAACTATAAGACTTGTACCAATAAAAGCAACTGAATTTCTTGTTGTCGTTGCACTGTTTCTACTTGTCTTTTCCAATAACATAAGGTTGTTTTTGTTTTGAGCACTTTCCACTCCCTCTACATATTTCCTATCCCTGATGATCTCATACGTTTTAGTTCTAGAGTTGACCATAAACGACTATAACATTCAGCAAACACTATTCTTGCTCCTGCGAATTTAGCTGAAAACGGGATATTGTTAAAGTACAAAGAAGATACGATCGATAACTGAGCGCATGCTACTGAACCGTAATGGAAAGACATGGACATAATACGTTAGTAGTGGTACCCTGCTCTGCTACACCATGATTTAATTACGTATTAATTAATCACCTGGTTATTGCATGAGACTCTGACTGTGACCCTCCAAATCTACTCCGTGGATTGACAGCTCGCTAATTGAGACATGCCCCCTTGACCTTTATTTCTTACCCCTTTCCCTGGCCAGGAGCACAAGAACTTATTGCTGTTGAAGTCTTGTTTCATCTTGTCGGAAGAAGAACAACAACAACAAATTAATTAGTTTTGAGAAAAAAAATGGGTTGTCTTCGACGAGATACCTACAGGCGCAAAGAAATTAATTTAGTTGAAGAAGAAGAAAAAAAGCAGAAAGGGTGGGAATGATTTTTTTTGAAAACGAAATAAGAAATAAAATTATTATTGTCGATCATTGATATGAATGCAAGAAACTTCAAGTACCTTTGAATGACACACAAATAAATATATTTAGTAATTACATTAGTTTGATTAACAATTAACTAACTGGCATGAATTTAACTGTTTTGTTGACTTGCGTTGAAAGAAAAGAATGGTATTGCGGCAGATCCAATGGTTAAAGTTTAAGTTGCTCCAAGTGTCAGAGTTTGTTACCTTGTAGCAGATCCACTGTTTAAAGTTTAAGTTGCTCCAAGTGTCAGAGTTTGTTACATTGCGGCAGATCCACTGTTTAAAGTTTAACTTGTTCCAAGTGTCAGAGTTTGTTACCTTGCGCCAGATCCAATATTTAAAGCTTAACTTGCTTCAAGTGTCAGATTTTATTACCTTGCGGCAGATCCAATATTTAAAGTTTAACTTGCTCCAAGTGTCAGATTTTATTACCTTGCGGCAGATCCAATATTTAAAGTTTAACTTGCTCCAAGTGTCAGATTTTGTTACCTTGTGATAGACCCATTGTTTAAAGTTTAAGTTGCTGCAATTGTTAGATTTTGTTGCCTTGTGGCAGATCCAATGGTTAAAGTTTAATATTAAGGTTGTTGTGGTATAGTGGTGATGGTTACTGAAGATAATACTTGGACGGGTATTGAAACATTTGACTAATGCTGACTGATAAATACATATGTGAAGACTTTAGTTGTTTGTTTTAGGAATAATGCTGATGGAAGAATGGCGCCTTATGACATAATTATATATTGAACTAACACACATTTGGACGTCTACTAGACCGTTTGTTGTATCTTATTGAAACTAATGTGAAATATACGGATTTTTGAAGCTAGGAAACGTGCTTACTTTAGTTGGACCTTTGAATCGAAGAAAGGCTTTCATTGACTTACTGTTGATATACATTTGGACGTCTACTAGACCGTTTGTTGTATTTTATTGAAACAAATGTGTAATATACTGGTTTTTGAAGCTAGGAAAGCGCTGATAAATTGCACAAATGTTGAATATAACTTGGTGTTGACATATACAAGAACTGACACAAAAAACAAGAACCTATTGTACTGAATAAAATGTAATTTGACTAAATTTGCATAGAAAAGCTCCCGAAAGCGCTGGTAAATTGTACAAATGGTGAATATAAGTTGGTATTGAGATATACAGGAACTGACACAGAAACAAGAACCTACTGTACTGAATAAAATGTAATTTGACTAAATTTGCATAGAAAAGCTCCCGAAAGCGTTGGTAAATTACAGAAAGATAGCATACATGAGCAAAATTATTGAATATCGTTGAGATATACAGAAAATGAGATAAAAGAACATGTGATTTTACTGAATAAAATACAATTTGACTAAACTCGAACTGAAAACCTTCCGAAAACGTAGGTAAATTTGAAAAAGTTTTTATATTGGACGTAAACCGCATGACGAAACGTGAATGTTGTATATACTGGTTTTGAAGCTAGGAAATGTACTTATTCTGTTTTTGCCTTTGATTTTTAAAAAGTCGCCATTTTATAACTAATATGGCCGACATAAAATCTATTTTGCACATCGTTTGAGCTACAGAACTGAAATTTTATATGAAGACGTATTGTCATTATTAGATTGAAGAAATATAAAAAAGTTTTTATAAGTCGCCATTTTTAAACAAATATGGCCGTGGAAATGACGTTTTGATAGAATACAGAGCCTAAACGATTAGACCTAGAAACTTGAAACTTGGTAGAAACGTTGACTACTGGAAAAGAATTACAGACATATGAGAAAATTGTACAAAAGTCGCCATTTTATAACTAATATGGCCGTCGAAATGATTTTTTGAAAGAATACACAGCCTAAACGACTAGAACTAGAAACTTGAAACTTGATAAAAACGTTGACTGCTGGAAAAGAATTGCAAACATACGAGAAAATTGTACAAAACTCGTCATCTTTAAACAAATATGGCCGCCGAAATTATTCTTTGAAAGAACACAGAGCCTAACCGGCTAGAACTAAAAACTTGAAACTTGGTAGAAACGTTGATTACTGCAAGAGAATTGCAAACATATGAGAAAATATTTTAGAAGTCATTTTCCATCTTTAAACAAATATGGCCGCCGAAATTATTTTTTGAAAGAATACGCAGCCTAAACGGCTAAGTATAGAAACTTCAAACTTGGTAGAAACGTTGATCAGTACAAAAGAATTACGAAAATGTAAGAAGTTTTTGGAGAAGTCGCCATTTTAAAACAAATATGGCGGACGAAAGAACCATTTTTCATACCGTTTAAGATAGAATCCTGAAATTTGGTACAATGATATAGTTTGACAAGTAGATTACGAAAATGTAATATTTTTGGAAAAATCGCCATCTTTAAACAAATATGGCGGATGAAAGAACCATTTTCCATACCGTTTAAGATAGAAACCTGAAAGTTGGTATAAAGATATATGTTGATGAGTAGATTAAGAAAATATAACAAAAGTTTTGAAAACTTGTTGTTGTTTGTGCTAGATAAAATATTTATTGAACCCAACTAAGGATGGATATTGCTGTCAACCCGAATGACAAAGAAATACGTTATTCATGTAACATTGATGGTATTTGAGCTGTGCAAATGTGGTTTAAAGCATTTGTTTTGCTTATACTTTATTAGACAACTGATAATGAGACAACATATTGTGATTAGTGAACAAATCCTATAAAGATGGTCAACAAAAGACTCGAACCTAAGTACTGATGAAACTACATAATGATGGTATGTGAATGTTGTACTAACAGTTAGTCCTGATTGTATAATAAGCAGTATAGACCATTGGAAACCGTTATTGCCATTAACATGTATAGCATGCTATAATCATACTCCTATGGACACAGCTCAGCACAACTGCATTGACATTTGTGAGGATCTAAGGGAGAAATTGTGTAGGGAAACTTTACTGTACTTGTAAGGAAATTTATGAAATATTTTTAGAGATACATTCCGATAATAGCATTACACTGTCAAACTTTTTGTGTACATATATATATAAATAATTAGAAATGATGAGTACTTG
>JAGDQP010044876.1:4912-15757 GCA_022664845.1 Lepisma saccharinum
AGTATATTAATTGTTATTGTATAACTTAAACAATTAAAATACGCTTGTAAATTGTCGATTTTCAAATGTCGTGATGCAAAAGTCGAAAGTCCCACGATGTCCCACGGTCAAATAACTTGTTCTTATGACCAAAATCATTGTTTAACATAGTACTACAAAGCCTGAAGCCCGTTCGTGCCCGTTTTGTATTGTTCATTTTTTATGCAATGTTTCCTTTTAGGAGCCATTAAACATTTCCCTGGTTTTAGTTCTTCAAATAATTGTTTGTATTGTCAGTTTTGTTGATTTCTTACATCTGCCTCATAATTTTCCAACAAATAACATTAAATAAAGAATCTGTGACCTCAACAATATTATGGATGCCGATTTCCATTGATATATTAATATTTTCTATATTTAAGTCCTCCATATTGGATCCGCCATTTTGTTTTTTGAAAAAATAATGTCAAATTTCAATTCAGCGATCCCAAACCCATTATTATATGTAAGTTTTCAAAAACAAAACCGATTTGCATTTATTGAACACATTTTTCAATTTCATATCCGCCATATTGGATCCGCCATTTTGTTTTTTGACAAAACTAATGTCAAATTTGAATTCAGCGACATCAAAAACACTATTGTAGTGAAGTTTCTGAAAAATAAATCATGTTTTCGACTTTTCGCCACGTTTTTGGCACTTGGTACCACTGTGCGGGGCTATATACTATATGGACTCTGTGGGAGCTGTGATCCCAACTTCGAGCTTTTAGGGGCGGCTGAGTCTCCCTTTATCGTAAGCAGATTCTCTACTGGAATGCGTCTCCATCGTGCCGATCTGCCTCCCCGAGGGGGCTGCGCCACCATAGGAGAGCTTTGGCCCATTATTTGTAAACTACTCGTCATGGTACACCTTCATACAAAATTTCGTTTGTCTAGCATTAGTGTTTTAGAAAATGTTTTTTTTTCCGTCATTTTGGATTAAAGATGGCGACTTTTAAACGTTTTATTTTATTGTCGTGTCCTACTCGTTATTGTACACCTTCATATGAAATTGCATTTCTCTATCTCAAATGGTGTCGAGAATGATTTTTGGGCGGCCATTTTGAATCCAAGATGCCGAAGCTTTACAAATGTGTTAATATTTTCATAAACTACTTGTTATGATACACCACCTTTGTGCCAAATTTTGTATCTCTAGCTCAAACGGTGTGGAAAATAATTATTGTGCCCGCCATTTTGGATCGAAGATGGCGTCTTTGGAGACATTTGGTAATATTTTCTAAACCTACTGGTAATGATGTACCTTTATGCCAAATTTCATTTTAGTAGCCCCAGCGGTTTAGGCTGAGTATTCTATACAACAATGAGTTTGGCGGCCAATTTGGATCCAAGATGGCGACTTTTTCCCAAATGTCGGATTATTTTCCTTTGCCTACTCTTGATCATACACCTTTATACCAAATTTGGTGTTTGTAGCTCCAGTAGTTTGGCCTGGGAATTTTGACGAATTAGTGAGAGAGTGAGTCAGTAAGTGAGTAAGTTGACCATGGTGCTATCATATATACGTATATATATATATTGAATGGATTATTCTATGTGCTCGTTCTTGGAAAACTTCATTTCATGTGTTTTGGTGCTTTTTTTAACGATAAGATACAAAAGTTACAGAACTTCCTAAAGACGAATGCTTTTTTAAAGATGAGTCGAAAACGATGCTTTCTTCGCAAAGGAAAAGAAAATTCGACATTGAAGACCGAGTTTTAAAATTTCTTTTTAAAAAACAATATTTGCCAAAATACTGCCCAATCTAGAATATTAAAGTAATTTTACGCCGTTGACATCGGCTCTAAATATTTTATCTTTTACAGTAAGTTTGGATATGAACTTACTTTTTCACCTAAAAATATTATGTTACGATTATCTGATTAATTCGTTGAGGAATTGCAGCCATTTGCATTCTCTGTTATCGGTTAACTTAAGAATGTTTACTATAGTTTCCCAAAACGTATGTAACTTACAAAATCTATAACCCTATGTACAATACCGGCTACATCGAAGCATCGATATCAGCTATATCCCCATTTACGGAATACGACACTGTTCCATAGTCATAGATGGACCAAAATAAAGTGAGAGAATAAGTTCCCTACATAATTATCTTAAAGTAAGTAAACATAATTATCTTAATGTTTACTTACTCACTTTTGAAATAAAACTGTAAAGATAAACGTAATTGAATGGCTACATACAAAAGGGACTAAGTCAATTTTTAAACAGAGTTGAATCGTGTCGTACTTTTGCTAAGAATTAGTGTTTTATCATTTTAATTTTTATAAGTCAGTAACTTTTGTTAGCCTAAGATCCAAAGGCCTTAAGTATTGTAAAAACAGGCCGAACATATTTATTTTCTTACAGCTGAGATTCGAAATGTATTTATTTAGTATTGTAGAAAATTTAAAATGTAAATAGTCTGTTTAGGTACGTGACCATCCAATTCATAATGGTAACCAGATTCTTTACATATTTTTCAGTTTTACGTTATATTGAAGTCAAAGCCTGAAAAATTCATAATAATGCGATAAATATTTGACTGCATTTATTTATATTGTCATGGATTCCCTTCTGAGAATGTTTCATATGCTTTTGCTCATTTAACACTTGTATCATGCGCCTGACAATATCGATTCAGTCATCACATAAACTGTGTGAAGAAAAAAGAAAACTTTCGGTCTTCAGTCTTTGAAAGGATAGATTGATACTGATAGTATCCTGTCTTTTTACATAAATTCAGAAGCATTAATTACTATTCGGAAATTTGGGATATGTGTATTTTTTTTCCATGCATAGCATTAGCTGAACAATTACAAAAGTTTTCGAATGTGCGTTCCTTTGAAATGCAATGGAAATGCAGGCCACCGTGCTTTATAAAGTACTTATATGGTGAAATATGGACATTATGTACTACTATACCTATAACTGATGTGCCAGCGTTTGGATATAGTTAAATAGGTATATGAAACTTAGGGTGCGTATCTATAAAACCAGGTATTTGACATAATAGATTGTCGGAAATATTTTGCTTGTTATAATAATAAATAACTAACTAACTCTATGACTTATGTAACTCGCAAGTTCATTGCCACAGCAACAAACGTTCGCCATTGGATTCTATCCAGGGCAATATCAAGCCAGTTTTCATCACGAACACCTACTTCTCGAAGATCTCTTCCAATATTGTCCTCCCAACTACGTCTCGGTCATCCCAATACCTCCTTCCATCCGGTCTTCCAACCAGGATAAAATATAATCTTCGTTTTTCCCCCATCCGAGCTACATGGCCTCCCGACCTTAGTCGTCGCGATTTCATTATTTTTACATCTGGTGAATCGTCCAGTCCGTGGAGATCTTCATTATGCAGTCTCCTCTACTCTACAGTCATTGTTTTAATAATACTGCTGGTAAATATCTCACAATGTTACAAATTAGCCAAATGGGTGTATTGTCAAAAATTAGTGCTTTTCTATTTTCTGGCAAAATTAAAGATTTTTGTGGGAGTGTTTCAAGATTCGCAACGGATTGAAACAAGGCAATGCATTGTCACCACTACTGTTTAACTTTGTGTTAAAATATGCGATTTTAAAAATTAAAGGGGACAAAAGGACTGTCATTGAATGGTTTGAATCAAATGTTTGTATACGCTGATGATGTAGATTTAATAGGGGACGATATAGATGCACTACAAAGCAACACCGATGTCTTAGTAGAAGCGTGCGATGGGATAGGTCTACTGGTAAACATCGATAAAACAAAATACATGATAACAAGCCGAAACACAGGGAATGAAGGAAATAAAAACATAAGAATTAGGGATGAGGTCATAGAGAAAGTAAACAAGTTTAAATACTTTGTAGCATAAGTAACAAGCCAAAATGGGGTCACAGAAGAAATAAAAAGTCGCTTAGTATCGGGCAACGCATATTTCTATTCAGTCCAAAATCTTCTAACATCGCGATTAATGTCAAAGAAATTGAAATTGAAAATATACAGAACGGTTATTCTGCAGGTAATACTTTGTACGACCCTAGCAGATGAACATAAATTACGTGTATTAGAAAATAAGGGTTTGAGAAAAATATACTTGCTGAAACGCGGCGAGATGACTGGAGAGTGTAGGAGACTACATAATGAAGAACTCCACGGACTGGACGATTCACCAGATGTAAAAATAATGAAATCGCGACGACTAAGGTGGGTAAGCCAGGTAGATGGGATGGGGTGGGGGGAAACGAAGATTATATTCTATCCTGGTTGGAAGGCCGGATGGAAGGAGGCCATTGAGAAGACCGAGACGTCGTTGGGAGGACAATATTAGAAGAGATCTTCGAGAAGTAGGTGTTTGTGATGAAAACTGGCTTGATATTGCCCAGGATAGAATCCAATGGCGAACGTTTGTTACTACGGCGATGAACTTGCGAGTTCCATAAGAAATAGAGTTAGTTAGTTAGGTTTAGAAATAAAATTTAGCAGTTTGTTGATTGTGTATTTTTATAATAATCACAACATAACTTTTATCTTTTACTTCTAACAGGCTATATAGGTGAAACTTCTCGGAAATGTTTCTAAACTTCTTCTCACAAACTTTTCGATTTTGGAGAAATTTTCTCTTCCCGTTCACACAGAAAAAGTGTTCTTTCCGCACACATCCAATCAGAAAGCTTCCTACAAATTGGTACGGAGCAGCCCTGCTTATTTTACGAATTTTCTATCGAACTCATTGTTTCGTTGCTTCATTGCAAGGAAGTGAAATATTTATAGATTTCTCATAGAGGACTTTTTGGTGAGATGCTTCGTATTGCATTTTAACTGTAGCTTATATAAAAAAGGGAAAGATGTGTTTTTACATATAACACAAAATTTTACAACAGCGAGACATATTCTACACCATATTCAACTGCAGGACATCGATATTCTTATCATAAAAGTAAATCTATAAGCACGCACTCATACCGAGACTATTAGTACACATCTTTGCATGTGCATCCTCATACATCTACTGATGACTTCCTGTAATCTCTCAATTTGCGGTTGCCTCTTGTTTTTTTTCTTCTGACCAACAAAAAAGAAAGGAAATAACATGCGTCGCATATAATACACGAATATATGTGTGCGTTCTTGTTTGTAGGCAGGCAAGCGCTTCTGATCGTGTTAAAGGTATATTTGTCAGGCAAATGTTACATGCTGTTGAAGGGCCTGGGAAGACTCAGGATGGCGGTGAATGGTGGAATTGCTTAACAACGTCACGCAACTCACAGTAGGAGAAAAGATGAACTACCATAGGAATAATACCTATCACCTTAAGAAAGAGAACACTGCTGACATTTCGTGGTGAGTATGTGCATGTGTGTGGGAGAGAGGATGGTGAGTTAGTGTGAGGATGAAAAAGTAGTTTGAAAAGAAAAATAAGAAGAAGAATAACAATGAAATCACAACAAAATATATCACTCGAGCGATAGGAAAAAATAAAGTCATCTATGATTAATGAAGAGGGAAATGTAACAGATATCAGATTTCAAAAGGAAGACTGTAGACGAGTAATGCAAAGAGTTATAAAACCCCGTGGTAACTTCCAACAGGAAACTAATCTCTATGCATTCTTAAAATTCAGTATTTGTTCTGCATAATTATCGTAGTATTACTATGAATACTTTGTAATTATAAATGTTCATTTTCTTCAAACGTCCCTTTTCCAACTTGACACTTATTTTAATCCCCCTCACTATGACGCCTTTACTTTGTCTTCACCCTGACATCTCCACTTTACCTTCAATTTCCTCACTATCACGTTTTCAACATTAAACTTTTTCACAACCGCTCAACATTACGCGTTTGCTTATCCTCTACTTCACGTCTCCGCTTCGCCTTTTCTATCAACCTCACGTTTGATCTTCAACATCACCCTGATTCATCCTCACCCTTGACATTTGTCTCTTGCAGTAACTCACCTATACTTTTCAATTTGGAGCTCTCTCTGTCACGCGCATAGATGAGGGTATGTGCTGTGAAGATAAAGTGACTGTCTTATGTTGAGCATAATACATGCTATCATGATTGACTGGTTCCGGTCATTCTAACTTAAATTATACAGGATGGTTCAAAAGTCCTCGTACAGTTTGGTAGTTCACAAACCAACAAGGAAATGATGGGAAGGAGCTACGCATTCAAGTACATAATCAACGCGCTGCCAACTTGAAATCCGATGGAGGTAGATGAAGATATTTGTTTTAAGTGGTAGGTAGGCCATGTAACAAATCAAACAACAGGATAATGTTCTCAGAAATTCATCCCATGTGTCAGATATTACTTACCAGTTACGGTGTCGGAGTTATCGGCACGAAAAGAGTGCTGCTATGTAAATGAACAGATCATATAACAATGCGCTGTAAACTTTCAGTGCAGATAACGCCGACACAGCAACAGGCAGATCAAATCTAACACTTTGAATGCTTTCCTGAAAACAATCCCGTGTCGCTTGATGTGTCACCAGAAGCACTTGCTACTTTTTAAAAATACCTTCATGCAATATGAAAAATTTCGACATCGCGGCCGCGTTGATCATATACTCGACATGGCGGCCACGTTCAAATTAAATGTTTTGAACTGCTACCAAAAACTGAGATAAGCAAAACACTAATTAATTACGCGCGCTTAATAACAATTTCAAATTGTAAAACTTTGGTAAACTTTATTTTTATATGGGCCAGTCTAGTAACTGGACTTCGGCCCGTCACGATTCGTCCTTTAACCATTAAAATCCACACTCATGCCCCTGCCGGGACTCGAACCCAGGACATTCAAGTCGTTGTCCTACCGCTGTAGACCTCACGGCTACCCGGCCGGCTGTTTCAAATTGTGTTTAGTGCTTTTCAAACTAACTGTGGAACATTATTATAATTGTGAATAAGTAATTATAAAGAAGTACATTATCTGAAGAGAACAGTTCTTGTACATATTATGTATGTTACGCATAACTCTTATCTCGCTAACATTTATGACCCGAAAGCTTTCCAACGAGGTATGGCTTATATAGCTATAATAATTAGATCCATGAGCAGGGCTGTCAAAGTAAAGGTCTATGATTATAATTAAGATCCTGAAGAACTTCTAAAAGTTAAATATAAAGTGGCAACACTGACAAATAGATTGTTTGTAGGGCTGGGAACACCACAGTTGTTTTCGTTGAGTGTCAAGGTATACGTTAAGTTAATTCTCCCACCCAAAAATTGCTCTCTTCTGGACAAGACACTTTTCTAATATTACGCACCAAAATTGTTAAACTTCAGAGACAAATGCGTAAGAATTTCAATAGTAAATTCTTCAGACTCTGTATTTCTAATAACCATGGTCGCTCAGAGGTAGAGTGCTCACCTCCGGTGTTTGGGGTTCGTCTGTTCGATCTCAGCTCATGCCATATTTATTTTTTTTGCGTGTGATTTATCAGTGTTCTCCCGTTTTCTCCCACTTTCTTCATTTTATCAATTCTCCCATCATTATCCATATGGCCTGAACCAATATTTCCTAAAGGCCTTAAAATCAAATTCAAATTCATTTTTTTGTTTATACTTTGATTTCAAATTTTCGACCTTTTATTTTCTTCGCTTGTACTTTTTATTGCAGTCTTAACATCCAAGTAGTGCTGTTATGTTATGTGCCTATTGTGCGCCCATCCAATTCATTTTATCTTATCTTAACATCCAAGTTTCAAGATAGGCAGCCTCAGTCGTTCAGAGTGGGAAACTAAATCAAATTTTCATTCGATATAGAAATTTGACATGCCTTTTTACCGTATTACAGGAAGAAACTTTAAAACAAAAAAGATATACGATCAATAGAGTAAATAAATAGTGTAATATGTAAACATTTTCGTTGATATTGTATTGTCAATTCGTACCGAAGCATACACAAGCAGTAAAGTAAAGGATTGAGCACAATGCTAATTTAAATGAGAATTAAGTTGATCATAGATTGTTGAAATAAACTTTTCAGTACAAAGACATACAATATTGATCTCTCTAGTTTCCTAACGCCATTAGTGGGTTCACTTTTGTTTGCCCCTTTATATTCTGCAACCCATATTAACTTCTCCAGACTAGGTTGCATATGACGAAAGGATATTTTGAAACCAGATGAAAGGCCACAAAAGCAAATACACGATGGAATGAAAGAAGAGAAGAAACTTATGAGTAGAATCGGTTCGCCATTAAGTTTCAATATATTTTTTGATTGAATTTAGATTTCGCTTGAGGACAGCCCTCTAAATATTTCCGATATTTTGTAACCAAACGAGATTATATTTACTGGCGTTTTTCTGTTAGATACACAGAAGTGAAGCGTTCGCTGTATCAAGTGTGTCAAATTTTATATACTGTATATTGTAGATTTCTTGTATCTGCTGAGGTGGTATTATTTTCCTTTCTTTTTTTTTTCAACAATATGATCACATTTTACGTATATGTTGTTTTAGCTGTGTTAAAAGGAAAAAATTCTTTTAATTTTGTGCAATTCTCCGATAGGATTTATGTTTCTAGGATCAAAACTCTATTACATTTCCAACTGAAATTGTACCGTTGACTGCGAAACATCTTCTGACTGGTGGAAATTTTACATATATGTTTTGCTCTGGTGGTACCTTTATGAATGCATTTAGATAGTCGACATCTTTTGTATTTTATACTACTGGAATTTTATAGTCAATATGGTGACGAAGGATTCTTTTAAAACAGACAATGCGATGAGTTTAAGGTTTTGTTTAAATTCGAGAGAGGAGTAAAATTGTTCTCGATTGTAACTTATTTTCTGTATTATTTTTAAAATGTCAGGAAGAAAATATTCCTTTCTCATCAGAGTCAATCAGGTGCAATGTTTTCAAGTTAATTGTTATTCGGTTTTCACGGACCTTACTCTACATCAACCGTAGCGAATCGTCAGGTGGTACTACGATTTCTTTTTTATATTATTGATAGTATATGAAGCAACACTATTTCTTTATGACTGACTTTCGTGAAGGTCTAGTGCAAGCGGTGAAGCATGAAAGAGAGGTGGGCACAATATAGTTTTTGTTCAAAACCGTGGCAGCGGTGACCTCAGGTTGCAGCGTTCAGCTACCTTATCCCTGACAAGCGAAGTGTTAGCCGTCGCAACCAACGATGGGACACTGTGAACATTGATTGTACAGTTGAACAAGGCAAATATAAGGCATCACTTACAATGAAATCGTCAATCAGGTCATATTGATTTCTACATTGAAATTTTGCTAGGGCAATCTATATCCTATAGAAAGGCCATATACAGAACATTTGCTGCCCAATTCAACTGCAAAGTCTAAGATAAGGTTTAAAAAATTAATGCGAAATGTACAAAATGTATATTTTTTTATCATTCAATCAATTGAAGTCACTTCTGATATACTTTAGTCCTAGACGAAACCCTAGCGAGTTGTAGCATGTCCTCCCATACCATAGCACTCCATCATTGCACTCCTCGCCTGGAACGCAATTAGAGGTCTCGGTTTTTTTATAAGTATAATTTTAGACAAAACTATATATAGATTTTACAGGAATTTTACACCCAGACAGACCTTGAACTGAAGACTGGATCCTCCTGAAACCAACTGCCAAATACGTTCCTGCCAGTCGCTGAAGGTAGACTCCGGCTAGCCAAGAGGTAATTACGCTCACTTGCTCTGAGCGTTCTTCATGGGTTCACGTCCCGTGGTAGTCTGTTAAAATTAATGGTTCGGAGCCCACTTTGCCTAAAGTTGTAGGTCCAGGCGAACTGCTGACCAGTTCGTTTATGACATTACTTACAATTCAATTAATTAATACTCACAAAACGGTGGCTACATGGGCTACAGACCAGGGCGGCAAAGTTTTGAAAATATGAAAAAGTTCAATATGAAGTTTGAAAAATATAATTACAGTTTCCACGGTGGAAAGCCTGCAGAATGTGGAGGCGGAGGCCGTGTGTACCGCCCATTGTGAAAGGCGTACAGAATGCTACCTTATACACACAGTAGTTAGTATCCCTTACCTGTGAACGGGGTCGCTAAAATGAACTTTTTTAAATTATCATACTAGTGGTTGATTTTGGTCCTGATAGCAAAAGACACGTGGAAAGATACACAAGATCTACCATCGCTAAGAAACGTTTGTGGAATGTGGCAGTTTGACTATCGAATCCGAGATAACCAAAAATTTGGATTTGGTGATGTAATAGATTAATTTTCAAACTCGGCTTCACGAAGGAAGTTCTTTTAATTGCCATAACTTATTTTTATTTACCACCAGAACGTAATTCGTTAGAGTTCTTTTCCTAACTAAGCTTTTTGATTGTGGTCAAATGAAGTGTTCGAAACATACCCTTTTGTGCATCAGTGTAACGTATTAAATGCTTTATACACGTGCAGATGTTCGGGCTTGGAAGCTTGAGTACAAGGGTGTCTTCAATGTAAGGAGGTACTATAGGCAACCCGTATGCTTAAATATTACCAAGAAACGAGAGAGAGAGAAGGGAGGGGTATTGTTGCTGAGGGTAAGAAGGTATGAGCGGAAAGGAAGTGGGACCGGGTTGGCTAATGAGGAGGGGAGGCAAGTTGACGCTAGCCCTTAAGCGGTCGAAGTGCGGCTCTTAAACATATTAAATTTCAAATTTTGGAAATTTAATTTCTATTTAGATCAATTAATTATCATATTAATTAATTATCAAATAAATCAATTTTGTTTAGCTATTACTTAGGAGTAATTTATACTAAAGAATATTAACAAATAAAATAGGGAACTCAACTCTCTCCTCTAACCAAACAATTAA
>JAGDQP010044877.1:0-15757 GCA_022664845.1 Lepisma saccharinum
TTAAGTCAGGTACGTTGTTTTTGAACAGTTAATTAACTCATGTTTTACAAGCTTTCGAAAATAGGTATTTCTGTGTTTAGACGCTAGTATTAAAAGTTCACTTTGTGAAGACCGTACCGGGTTGACGGGCAGCAGGTCAATCAGGACCCAGATATCTGTCTCGTTAAAATTTGTGTTGTTTATGTAGTAAATTTTTTTATTCAGAACCATTCGCCCTCTCTCGCGTAGGCGCAAAGCTTGAACTATACGTATCACTGAGAAGAGTTTGGCCGACAGCTCGTAGCTTGATCTGGTGGTTAGCGTTTTGGAAAGCTGATCCAGAAATCCCGTGATCGAATCTTCGCGGCGAGTTTTTTTTAATCGACTATTTGAAGTTCTAAAAGTACGATTCTCTGAATGTAAATACACGTAAAGGCACGTGTTGGCTAGATGTTACGTGATGACAGTAAGTATCACGGCGAGACCACCGGTTGCCAGCTTCCAGCGTGGTACGTTAGTAGGACGTTGATTTACGAAATAAAAATCCGGGTCAGATTACCGGCGGGGGGCCAACTTTTTTTATTTTTTCTTAAAAAAAATATTTTTATAAGTTCAAATTTATTATTAACAATTGCTTTTTTCCATTTTTCGTAGGTTATCAAAAGTTAGTGACCATGGATTAGGGTAGGTTGGGTAATGTAAAGTTCGGTTATGTAACTTTACACTTTCGTTTCTTTTCTCAAAATACATTTCTATCTGTTTATATTTGTTTTTACTAATCGGTTTCTTCCATTTGCAGTGATCATGGGGCAGCGGAGGTTAGGTAAGGTCAGATTCGCACAGACAGATAGAAATGTATTTTGAAACAAAGAAACGAAAGTGTAAAAATACATAACCGAACCTGACCTTACCTAACCTACCTTAACCCATGATCAATAATTATAGATAATCTACGAAAATAAAAAAATATTAATAGTAAAGGGCCTAGCAGGGTAAGACGGTGCAAACTGCCTTGGAACGAATAGTGATAAAATTACTACCATAATCAGTATACAAAATGATGGCTCTCCAGCAAATTTCAACCCAAAAGATTCTAACCTAACCCTATAATAAATTAAAGAGTCTTTTTTGGCAGCTTAGCAATATCTTGGTTGGATTTGCACCTACGATGACCTGTTTTTTAAGCTGAAGATTTTTAAACTCTACAAGATGGTAATTTGTTGGCGAAAAATTACAATTTTGAGAGAGTTTAGTAAATTTGACAATTAAATGTAAAAAATTAAAGCAACAGTTGGTTCAAAATAAATATATGTTATATATGTTTAGTGGTTCCAAATTGTTTCAGATTTTTTAAAGTGGTAGAACATAACCTAAAAAATTAAAAACAGCATTTTTGTCGGTTTTAAGGCGTATTAGATTCGTTTCGTTAGCTCACAATGGTTTGTGGTGTCCTCAAATCTTGTAACGTTAATATAACTAATTTCCCGACGTTATACAATGATGAAATTTTGCACAGTGACGTAAATCGGGTGACAATTCAACATTCCATTGTTACTTTCATATATTTCTATATATGTATATAATGTAAAAATATATTTTAATATTTTTATTACAGACTCCTTTATCCTAAAATAAATACTAGCATGCGCTGGGGCTACGGTTGGCTGGTTGCGTAACATTTTGGGATTTGGGCGACAAAATATCAGCTTGAGCAAACTATGAACTCCGAAATCACCCGAAAAACTTAATAAAAAATGACTTTCTCAACGGTTCAAATTAACCAGCAAAACGTCATCAGTTGAACACAGATATTTGGAAATAAGAAACGTAACCGGGCTTCTTACATAACACAAAGATCGAAAGCACCGTTTGCCAGATCGCCTTCGTGGACGACTGGTCAAGATGTCGGCTTCTTGATTGGGAGGTCCCGAGTTCGAGTCCTCCCCTGGAAAACACTTTTTCTTCTTTTTTAGTTTCAAAAAATATTTCATATGTATTATTTAATAATTGTTAGAATGTGTATAAATAACTGATTGCTACTGAAAGCTAGGATGTATCTGGATGCACACCGAACGAGGTGTGCAAAGGGGGTGCACGATGCGTCCGAAGGGAGCTGGCCGGCGGAGCCGCTGGGAGACGCAGCCCCCGGTTAGGCGCACGCAGACGCATGCATACGCAAAAATGTTGCTAATATGCTATTCCATATGTCAATTTTCTATTTGGTACACATAAAACTCATTTTATCTTTATCTGATCCCAATCCTTGTACTGTTCATTTACACGGTCGAGAGAGTCGTAATAAAAAATACTTTTTAAACACATCCATTTCTTAAACAATTCATATTAAAAAGTAATAAAAAATAATTTTGTTCATGAATTATTAAAAGGAAAAGCATGTCATGGGGCGCGCAAATTGAAGAATTGATAAAGTGGCAATACATGAGAGCGCGCTCCATGTTTTTCTTTTTTAACCATGCATGAACAAATTTATTTTTTGTTACTTTTAGTACGAATTTGTTTAAGAAAAGGATGTCTTTAAAAAGTGTTTTATTACGACTCTCTCGACCGTGCAAATGAACAACACAGTGATTGGAATAAGATAAACATAAAATGAATTTTATATTTACCAAGGTAAAAATTGACAAGTGTTAACACCATTTTTGCGTATGCCCACAATTAAAAGGGGACTGCGGCTCCTAGCGGCTCCGTGCGGCTCCCTTCGGACGCACTGTGCCCCCTCGCACACCTCGCTCGGTGCGCGTCCAGATATATCTTAGCTTTCAGTAGTAATCAGCTATTTATACATATCCTAGCAATTATTAAACAATACATATGAACATATAAAATTATTTTTTTTAAGGAAAATAAGAAGAAAAAGTTTTGTCCCGGGGGAGATTCGAACCGGGACCTTTCACTCAAAAGCCGACGTCTTTTCCAGTCTTGCACGAAGGCGATCTGGCAAAGGAGGCTTTCGAACTTGTATTTACAGTGCACGTGTTATGTAAGAAGCCCTCGTCAAATATCTTATTTCCAACCTCTGTGCTCAACAGATGACCTTTTCCTGGTTAACTTGCACCGTTGAGAAAGTCCCTTTTTATTCAGTTTTTGGGTTATTTCGGAGTTCATACTTTTTTCAATCTATTTTGTTTCCCAAATCCTCAAATGTTATGTAACCAGCCAAACCCAGCCGCGGTGTAGAGTAGTATTTATTTTAGAATAAAGAAGTTTGTAATAAAAACATATTAAAATATATTTTTACAATATATACATAAATAGAATGATATGAAAGTAACAATGGAATGTTGTATTGTCATCCGACTGACGTCGATGTGGAAAATTTCATCATTGTATAATATCGAGAAATGAGTTAAATTAATGTTGTAAGATTTAAGGACCCCACGAACCATTTTGAACTAACGAAACGAATCTAAAACACCTTAAAAGTGACAAAAATGCCGTTTTTTTATTTTTAGGTTATGTTCTACTACTTTAAAAAATCTAAAATAAATCATGGTTATAGAACCACTAAACATACATAACATTATATTGTTTTCGAGCCAACTGTTGTGTTAGTTTTAAAATCAATTTTCAAATTTTCAAACCTCTCTCAAAATTTTAATTTTGCGCCAACAAATCTGAAAAAAATGCCATCTTGTAGAGCTTAAAAAAACTTCAATTTAAAAAAGCAGGTTATTGTAGGTGCAAATCCGACCGAGATATAACTAAACTACCAAAAAACAGTTTAATTTATTATGAGGTTATGTTAGCATCTTTAGAGCTGAAATTTGGTGGAGAGCCATCATTTTTATGCTGAACATGGTAGTACATTTTATCAGGATTCCTTCCAAGGCACTTTTAACCATCTTACCCTGCTAGACCCTTTGAACTTATAAAATATTTAAAGAAAAGGGTTGCCTCTGCCGATACTTGAACGCGGGTCCTTTCATTCAAGACCCTAATTACCAGGCAACCTAAGGAACCTTCCAACCATGGTTTGTCCGTTGTATTTACGGTGCGAACACGCGAAATTGGAACAAATTGACGTCGGAGCCGGTTAATTAGTTCGTACAAAACTCTGCGCGTTATATGCAGCTGAATCTCTACAAGAACACGTTCCGGTCGCGAAAATGTTTTGACCAGTCTAGTTTTTGAGACCCTTCAATTTGATTGGCCAATGAATGCGCATGAGACGGTGTTCCAAATGGTAAGTTAGAATATGCCAACAGCACTTTCGCGTATACCCACCACTAAACGAGGGCTGCCTCCCCTCCCGCGTTCCCTTCGGACGCACCGTGGCCCCCTAGCACACCGAGCGAATAGCTAACCTCAACGTTCATGAAAACTAATTTAAGATAATCTACAAAAATGCAAGAAAGCGATTATTAATAATAAATTTGAGCTTATAAAAATATATTTTTAGGAAATAAAAAGAAAAATTAGCTTTACGACACTCTACTAATACGCTAAATTGCCAACTGAAAGGAAGCTGCTTCTTGGCACTCTTATTTGTCATTATATACAAGTAGCTACAATTAGCTAAGTATGACGTCATGACAATTTCTGTCAATACTGAAATGAGACACTCCAGAAACAGGAAGTTAGCATTGCTTAGGAATGTGAAAAATAACTCCTTAACTGTAAAGAACACTGACAAGCGATCAATTTGCAGTTGCCAATTTGGGGTATTGGTACGACGGTTAGGTTACTGAATAAAAAAACTGGTTTGATTCCCGGCGTGGGGGTAAGTTTTCTTCTTCTTTTCTTTAGTTCAAAATATAGCGAGTTTAATGGTTGATTTAGCAACTTCTTCGTTATGGTCTGTATAGCTAGGTGGTCAGCGTGTCAGGCTTTCATTCTAATGGTTCGATTCCACAACCGGATTTTCAATTATTTTCTTCAAGGAATTAAGCGTTGTAAATGATGTTCGCGATTGCTCCTGAAAGAGATTTATTTCGCAAAGGGAGAAAAGCAAAAGACGGAGAGAGAGAAGGGCAGGGAAGAGAGATACAAACTGTATATTCATAACCGTTAAAATTTCATTTTTTTCCATGTCTTGTGTCATTTTTCATTTCTTCTTTCTTTGTTTTCTCATCTCTGTGTTGCTCTTTCTCCATCTTCTTTCATGCCTTCTCTCTCTCTCTCTCTCTCTCTCTCTCTCTATATATATATATATATATATATATATATATATATATATGTGTGTGTGTGTGTGTGTGTATGTGTGTTTGAACAAGAATGGGATTTCTGCCTATCTATCTCGTAGTTCTCTAAATGGTCATCAGCGACTCATTCCTTCTTCCTCCAAAGGAGGGATATCCTGGCATTTCATGCTTTTGCGCATATTTGTACTGTCATGTTGGTTGTCTAACTATTTGGCAGACAGTGAGACAATTCTGCTGGATGAAAAATCAAGTATTTCTTATAACTCCAACCTTCACTCATTATTGTGGCCTATTGCAAGTGGCCACTTGTAACATTGTGTTGTCAAACATTTCTTACTATAGGCATCATCCAACATATGAACATTTTGAGAAATTCGACATGAAATTTCACAAATATTCGATTTTCCAGTACATTTTCATCAATAATAGTTGAGACGGATGAGCATGCAGAAGCCAGAATTTATTTGTCTTTCCACATTTTTATGGCTTCAATATGGAATACCGTTTTCTCCTGCCTTGGAAGCCATCGGCTAAAGTCTTGAGTAATGTTCCAGTTTCGATAACCATTTTCTATTAGTGTTGCTTCTTTGAACCAAAAGGGATGTAGTTCATATACACATGGCAAGATGCCGCATCTCTTACGATAGAGTACGCCAGACATTTAAACTGTTCATATGGAACAGCACAACAGGACTCTTATGGGTTTCGGAAATTCTTTTAGCATACATTATTTTATTGGCTGGCCCTTTGTTTCCAGATCACATTCTTCGTTGTTTCTACTCTTTGTTGGCGGCGTAGCTCTGTTATGTATTGTGTAATGCAGCGTGTCTATTTTGGTTACATTCAACAATTTCACTGCCCACAACTACTTACTTTGTGCTCCAGTCGTGGATCCCTGCTCGTAAATAAACGTATATCCTTGCTGATAGAGATCACTTTACCTTCAGAGATACTCATTCACATTCTCTCGGGTGAATCTTACAAACGACACGTTTACTGGTCTCAAAACGAAACAATGTTTCCTTTCTATATCTCAGACAGGAACAAGTAACTAAATGAACAATGAAAATGGTTCCGGCTAGGCTAGAGCAAAACGCAGTGTCATCCAACAGCAGTGTTAAGCGATGAATATAGAAGGATGAGTATCCTACAATTGAGGGGCGTTTTCACCAAACTCGGTATCTACAAATACATGTTCTTCACCGTTTCAGCTGTTTTTTTTAATAAAATGCTTCCATATAGACACTATGAAATCTATTTCAATGCCATTCGAGTCTCCTAACCCCAAAACATTAGGATATGTTAAAACCTAAAAATCGCCAAAAATATAGATACCGAGTATTGTAAAAACGCGCAGATGAAAGCCCTGTGTATCGCATAATTTACGGTAGTTCGCGACACTCCTGAAACGACAGTTGGTGACATTTTAGAAAACAAACATCTCCTTTCCTTGAATTATGTTCGTAAATTCATACGCGAATTTTCATGATAATTATAAGATGATTAAAGATAAATATAAAATAAATAATGATGACTCCTTTTTAATTTGCTTACTACGGAGTGTATCGACTGCCATGCAAATTTAGCTCCCTACTTAATCTCAGAATTATTATTAATCCAAATTCTTAATCTACGTTTGCTGAGGGAACGCATCATGAAAGACCAAAAATCTTTCCAGGGCAGACGCCGCCAGTACTGGCCCCAACTTGGCTACGGGCCTGTTTTGAGATACCTAGACCTATATCTGTTTATGAATGTTTATGAATAACCAATCTCGTATATTTGGACAGAATTTCTCCAAATATGAACAAAAAGAAGAAGAAAGGCGAAAATATTCTTTAGAAATTGTGAGAGTTGGTTACTTCCATTGTGCATTGCTAAACCGACACAAGCTACGTCATTACATATCGATGTATGACGTGATTTGTGTCGATGCTACACTAACTTTGAGCGCCTATAAGTCAGTCACTATCCATGATACGACCTTTTTTAATATTTTTTTTTCTTGTTTTGATGTGAGGAATCACCCCTCGAAGTTTGACCCTACTTTGCAATCGCACTGTATATTATCTAGAAGAAGTTATAGAGACGCTTCGAAAGCGACGCTGTATTTGTGACCGGTGGAATATCCTTTGAGTATATGGTTCTTTTTGCAGGAAATGAGACATCACTTAAAATTATATTAAAACAGCTGCAGGAAAGCTGTGAAGAGCATGAAATAAAAATAAACGTGAATAAAACAACAGAGATGGTAGTTGGAACATATCTAACCATAGCAAACATCAAGATTGGAAGTGAAAAAGTAGGACAGGTATTTGCGAAGTATCATAAGCGATTATGTGAAATGTGAGAAAGAGCTCAAGGCGAGAATAGCGATAGTCTAAAAAAATCTTTTCTCTGGATCTCTGAACGAAGAGTTACGAAAAAGATTAATTAAATGTTTTGTAAAGGAGTATTGTGTTGTATGGAGCGGAAATGTGGATATGGAGAAGAATAGAAAAAATAAGCTGGATACAGAAGATGCCAAATAAGGAAGTGATTAACAGAATAGGCGAGATACTAACAATACTGGAGACTATCAAAAAGAGAAAAAAATTGTTATTACATTTGCCGCGCAAACATTTTAAACTGAGAAATGCAATTGTAAACTCTAGTAAACTGTAGTAAAACATTACTTTGGCTTGCCGCATTGAAGAAAAGTACCTAAACCCAGTATAGTGGCGGAGGGAAATAAAAAAATAACACTTTACTAGTGCTCGGTGTCTGGATAATAGCACTATAAAATAACTCTGCCTGAGCATGAGATGCCTACCGTATATAAATAAAATAAAAAATAAATAAAAAAAATAAATCTTCAAACAAACAAAAACCCATCATTTGATATAGACAAAGCAAGATTTCATTAGCAGTACACAGTTGTGTCGGTTCAGCGCCGTGTCGGTCCAATGCCGTATTGGTCAAGCGCCGTGTTGATTCAACACCGTGTTGATCAAACGCCGTGTTGATCCAAAGCCGTGTTGGTTCAACGCAGTGTTGGTCCAACGTCGTATTGGTCAAACGCCGTGTTGGCCTTACGCGATGCCAATCCACGCTAGAGTTTTTACAAAAATTATTATTACATAATTATTTCATTATTATCAAGATTTGTGTTTTACCGTGTTGGTCGTACGCCGGATATTATTGTAGGCCTAACGCCGTGTTGGTCCAACGCAGTCTTGTTTCCGTGTTGATCCAACGCCGTGTTGGTCCTACGCATGTAACCCCTTACATGGATGGTACATACTATCAGTTTTGTAGGTTGATTTTTGTAGCTATTGGATATTCTAGACCCATACTATTTTTTCATACAGCTCAGTGACGTATCCAGGGGAAGAGTTCAGAGGGTTCTCCCAAATTCCGGTATCTTTGTAATCTTAACATAATTTTAGGCGTGATTATGTACTTATCAATTTCTTATTCAGACCCTTCTTAAACCTCCCCCAATTCCTGAACACCCTAAAAATAAATCAGAATGCATGCCTGAAAGAGCTTGTCTTATACTGTAACTGGGTCTCATTTTCTGAATTTTTGTAGATATTTTCGTAGAAGCTTCCGTAATCTGATTTATTGTAGCTTGTTTTGTCTTCCTTCTGAAAGATTTCTTTGGTTCTTTTAAACTTTATAACAGCACCTTTGGCATTATTCACAGCTTCTACTAAGTGAAGATGTTGCTTTGTATAACGGTTAATCTTAGGAAAATACTAATTCAATCGAATAAAAACAAGAAAGAAATTAGAAATGCATGCCTTCATCTGAGCTTGTGACATTGTTCGATAAAGAAATTTGGACAATTTCTTCGAACACAAATTAGGCTAATTCTTTAAAATCATGAATTATACTTTGATATCAGTTTTCTCATACTTAGTAATTTCTTTATGCTCTAGGTGATATATTCACACTCTTCATAATGTCCCAAATGCACTCTCCGTAAGCGGATATAAAAACGTAAGTGTTACAATTGTTCCTAAATAGTTCAATATCAGTCAAATATGAATTGTCTTAATACTTCCACATTGAGTTGCACAATACACTTAAGGGGAAGAGGTACAGTTAGACAGTGTATTAACATTTTTGGTCATATTACAAAAGGAAGAAAGTCAATTTAAGAAAGCCCTGATACAGAACTGTCTAAAGAATGTTTCCTTCATTTAAAAATGTAATGGAAATTTTAGGAGCAAAACTGACGTCGTAGCATAATTTTAAATGTAGATGCTCTTGACGCCATACATTTTAAATGGGAGAGAATGGCTTATTTTTTAAAAGCCTTGACAGAAAACGTCTTTTTACTATCCTCTTTCACTTTATGTATCTTTCCCCTCCATCCTATGTACCAATTCTTTGTGAGGCTATTAAAAATAAAATTCCTATAGTAATATATGGGCTTCTGTCTTACTCACACTAGCCACCAGATGCTCATATTTACGTTAGGGTTTCTTTTCCTTTTCCTTGTTCGTACTTCCATGGTGACCACTGACCAGTGTGCGTGGGGGAGGTAGAGAAGAGACTGCTTGCTGGCTCGTGTCAAGTGACACTAAATGGTCGTGAGCAGACATTCCAATAGAGAAGAGTTCCCTCCCTCTTTCATTCATGAGAGCAAGGTCGCCGAAGACGTCAAAGAATATATGGCTTATGCCACGTATGCACTTGAAGTCTTTTGTCGCAAAACAGGCAGACTCGGGGCTGCCAACAGTCTGCGGACAGTCTCCACAGATCGACCGCGGTCAGTTTTCAGGGAGAAGTCTTTGAATTTTTGTCTCCCGGCCGAGATGGAAGACACAGACAAGCGTTCTCTGGTGTGGACGAAAAACAAGGGGACAAAATGTCTTCCACGGCTGAGTTTGGTGCTTCTACCCACCCCCTACCAGATGACATACTTTCCACGTCCTACCAGATGACCCAAATATGGCAAAGAAATATGCAATACAAAACATACAATACAAAAATATTTTTAAAATAAATAAAATTAAAAAGACATTCATGCCCAATAATACAAAACTTTAAGACTGTTTTTTAGTTGATTAAAAATGATTACATTCGTTCGTTGAAAAAAAATCTATCAAGCTGTATAATAATAATAATAATAAATTATTGTTATTTTGAGGAAAAGCTATGAGTTAAAACCTTTCCATGAATAATTCGTTCGTATTCGGCCCCATTGAAGAGAGAACTTTGGGTATGCGTCTGAATGAGAACTAGTTGCTTTCACGCAAAACTTGACATTATTTAATTACGAGAAAGTAAATTACATGTTTGATTAAGTTTCTTCAGAAAATATTTCTGGTTCATTTGTAAGCAAACTTTTTTTCACTAAATGCAGCTTAAAAACGCTGTTAACGTTATTACAATCCATTACTATGCTCAGTGTTCGATTTTCCGGAAGGACTGCCTGGAATTTTCCCTGATGCCTGAGGATTTCATCCTCGTCCCGAAAATTATCCCAAGCAGGTATAAAGACTTTATATTTCTACCCAAATAGGTAGTAAGTTATCACTTACCAGTAACGAGTAGTTTTAGGATCCCCTTGAGTCATTCCATACCAAATGAACCAATAAAAAATAGTTTTAGACCTTAGGTTTTACAAAATGTGTGATATTTGGTAATTGTTCATTCATTAATATAATAAAAAATACAAAGCTTAATGTTTTTATCATTTTCGGTTTTTGAGGTATAAATTGTTAAAAAAAATGACGATGAAAATGATTTTTTACGCGTTTTGAAACATTTAAGAGCCCGAAACTCAAAAACTATTTGTAATATTCAGCTCAAACTTTCACCATTTGTTTCAGAATTTTAAGAGCTGTAATTTGATATATTACTTGACTTCATTAGACCAATATTTATATTTTTCAAAATTGAAACAAAACTTGTTTTTTAAGAAACTCAAAATATTTTTTTATTTTACTTGAAAAAAAATATTCAGTGTGCTTCTGATTAGAATGTATGTGCAAAATTTCATGATGGTATTTCAATGGGATCACGTTGGGAAAAAAATCTAACATAAGTACATAGCCATTTATGTATAACGTGTATAATTAGCTTAAACGGCAATACGCAAAATGGCTTTTAGCAAAGCAAATTTAATTGGTTAAAATGTGATATATAGTATCTTCATTTCAGTTTTATTGTAGAACAAGCCGAGCCGCCGTAGTTCAGTGGTAAAGCATTGGCGTAGCTTCGTGAGGTCGTTGTAAGATAAGAAAAAATTGATTTTATGGGCGATAAAAGCACTATGGCTTACGCTCGTCCCGACGGGATCTTGTGGGTTCGATTCCAGCGGCAGACCACCCTGACTTAGTTTGTTTGCAGTTTTTTCTCAGTCACAACAGGCGAATGCCGAGATGGTACCTTCAATATAGGTCCCGGCTCACTACCTTCCAGAATCCTCCCCCTATCACGGCCTGATCCTTAAATGCCTAAAGGCCGTAAATATCAATTTAAAAAAGGCAGTAAGAATTATTAATTCGAAATTATTTATTTACAAGCTAATAAATCTACCATATGTACTAATTTATTGTAATAATAAAGTGGTAGGTTCATTAGCGTGTAAGTAACTAATTACTAACCAATAATTCTTACTGCCTTGTTTTAAATACAGACATCAGGCTGGACTGATTAGTTTTTACTAGTTTTGTTCTGCACTATTTTTAAATCTGAATTATATTTATGACCTTTAGGCAAGGCTCAGGCCGAATAACCAAATATCTGGCACAAACACCCGCGAAAGCCACTGCTTCCGTAATTATCTCTCACCAAAACCAGACTGAAGTATGAACGCTAAACTATAGTCCTGACAGACTACCGTCGGCAGACATATGTCGCAGGACGGAAGTCCAAACCAAACACACCTAGGAAATGTACTACTTTATGTGCTTCATGTAAAACTTATTTTGTGCGAGTGCATATAACTTTCATGTTGCTTAATACTGGTCTAAAATATATTTCCAACGAAGAAAACAATGCTATAATACATGATTCACCACCATTAGCCATTAACTCATGACCAGAGCTAAATCCGGGTCACTTTTGGTGACCCGGCCTGACCCAGTCTGATAATTGTGATTAACGGAATTTCGAAGTCATATTTTTTGTACTCTGGGGGGTAACATCTTCGGTCCTGGTCACCCCTGAAAGAAACACTGATCAAACGCAAGGATTATTAAAAACTTTACTTTGTCCTCCGGGCTACCGGGTCTAAATCGGGTCACCGGATTAGGCTGGGTCTGAATCCTAGAACTGGTGGCCCCGTCCAAAACGACCCGATTAACTCAATGACCCATTTCAGCTCTGGTCATGTCTATACACTGTCTTTTGAACTGTACATGGATAAATTCCTTTTTTGAATAATTATTTTAATTTTCGCTGGATCCTCCTCCTTCTTCTTCTTATTATTATTTGAACGTAATACGTTACTTTTTCGATACAAGATTGAACTGAATTGGAAGGTTCTTGTCAATGATAAGTAACTGTACTTTCAACGAGCTGTTTTGTTCAACTGTTCCGTTTTTATGAACCTCGCCATAACTGGATGTAATAAAATACAAACACACAAACAAAAAAAAGAAAGAAAGAAATTAATTATGGAAACTTGCACATAAAATAAAGAGCGAACGTAGATATTATTCTAGAACAGCAACCATCTCATAAACACGTACCACTTTGTAACATCTCATGATAATCTAGTTACAGAAACTTCTAATAAATTAACACTTTTGGTAGTATGGTCGGTTAAGTTTTTAAATGCGCAATTTCTGAATCCTATTTTCACTAGTGAAATGCGCGAGAAAGTGGGGGCAACTACTCCACTTCACCTAAAAATCGCAGTCCATGACTCATGATCATAATATGCAGGCAAGAAAGTTATGTGGTTATTATATAATTGCATAAGTGATCAATCAATCCATATAATTGAGTTAAAAAATTACTTTATTATTCAAATTTCATGCTTGCACGCATATTGATCTTGTAATTCTTTCAATTCTTGATCTATTGGGTAATTCTTTCAACTAATTTTGCTTACTTTTTAAAGACCTATAATTTACATGATTTGAAAAAGTTGTAAGAATTTGATACGTTACATGTTTTTAATTTGTGTATGAGGGGGAAGAGGAGTTCGTAACAGTAGCGCAGATAGGAATTTCTCAAGGGAGGATTTATTTAGAAATTTACATCCTTGGAAGTTATGCAACCCAACCCAATAACATTTAAAAGCTCTTTCGGGGTTTCTGTCTGTAATTTTGGACCAGCACAATTATGTGGGGAAATATACAAGAATAGATTGTATCATTGTAGTATGCTTAGTTCAGTTATAATTTCAATATAAATTTAGCTATATTTCAAATTGGATTTTGTCAAGAACGAAGAGTTTCTCGGCAAGTATTTACTTTTGCGCTCGCTTTGTTGACAGATTTCTCTTCTAGAATTACTAGTTCGTTCAGTCACATATAAAAGTTTCAATTTTTCAAATATATATGTATTCACTTTACAGTATACAATATCATCTCTGAGGTAAGTGTGGGTGCAGGTTGTACAAAATCTGTAGCACTTTTAAAATGTTTGGAAATCTGATATGCTTCCATTGTATCCGGTTATACCACAAGTAATGATGTGCGATGAACACCGCAATGCCCCCATCTGACGAGTGAATAGCGAAGTAGACGGAACGTGCCATAGCTGAGTCATATTGTGCACTTGTTTGTGCAGCGATGTATAGAAAGAGAACGACCTATTCCTCCTTTTGAAAATGTGGCTTGTGTTTGATCAAGGCAGTGTCGGAGGACCACATACGGCATGTCATGTTATATGAATATCACCAGGGACATCCAGCTAACGTAGCGGCACGAAACATTAATGTCGTATATGGTCAGGGTGCTGTGGATGAGAGAAAGTGACAGAGGTGGTTCCAGATTTTTCAGTCAGGGGAGACCAGCCTCACCGATAAGCCACGATAAGGGAGACCTGTGCAGCTGGACAAAGATACCCTGCGAGCAGGGGTGGAGGAGGAGGCAAATGCAATGCTAAATGTTGAAGAACTGACCAGCGAACTCCATGTCACCCATTCAACCGTTCATCGTCATCTGCAGGACTTTGAGTGAATGTCGAAACTCTGAAAACGGGTACCCCACGCGCTAACACCACAACAGAAGCAGCAGCGAGTTGATATCTGACGTTCCCATGCTCACCCGTCACAGACGTGAGCCATTGCTGGACAGGATGGTAACCAGATTGTGAAAAGTGGGTCCTCTACCATAACATTTAACGGAAACGGCAGGGGGGGGGGGGACTGTGCCAAAACAGGATCACCACTCCTGCAAAGTGATGTTGAGGGTTTGTTGCTATATCCGTGGGATAATCCATTTTGAGTTTTTGCCACGTAACCAGACCATCAATGCAGATATCTACTGTCAGCAGTTTGAATGCCTACGGACTGCTTGTTGGAGAAACGTCCTGCTCTGGTTAATTGCAAAGGGTGTGCTCATCCACAATGATAACGCGCGCCCACACACGGCAAGAGGGACCTGTGTTAAGATCAAGAAATGTAGCTGGGAGAAACTCCCCTACCCGGCGCTTTCACCAGATCTTGCACCAACAGACTACTGTCTTTTTCACAGCCTGCAAAACTGCCTTTCCGGGAAAACACTGCAAAATGATAATGGCGTCGTGCTACGATCAGTGACCCAGTTCTTTGCCTCCAAAACCGGTGACTTCTTTCAGCGGGGGATTCAACAACTGGTTAACAGATGGCAGAGTGTTGTGGAGTCCGATAGAGACTATGTTCCTGATTAACGGTAGGTATATTATCGTTCTTTTTATCACGTTGAATAATACGATATTACTTATGGGATAAGCTGATAGCTTGAATAGAACATTTTATTTTTATTAGTTTCCCTTTAGAAAGTTTCAATTAGAGTCGAATATTTTATAGGAAAATATAAGTTGTTCTTACTTAGGGAGGCTATATTCTCGTGTTCGGTGTCTTCATTTAAAATAAAATGAAGCTTCAGGTAACACTTTTGTTACCGTAGTTGATTTTTGTA
This sequence comes from Lepisma saccharinum, assembly GCA_022664845.1. Taxonomy (NCBI): domain Eukaryota; kingdom Metazoa; phylum Arthropoda; class Insecta; order Zygentoma; family Lepismatidae; genus Lepisma; species Lepisma saccharinum. The sequence continues at coordinate 15,215 of JAGDQP010044877.1, forward strand.
GCTATTGGATATTCTAGACCTATACTAATTTATCATACAGCTGTGTGACGTATCCAGGGAAAGAGTTCAGAGGGTTCTCCCAAATTCCGGTATCTTTGTAATCTTAGCATAATTTTAGGCGTGATTATGTACTTATCATCAATTGCATATTCAGATCCTGTTTGAACCCCCCCCCCCCCAAATTCCTAAACACCCTAAAATATAAATATGAATACATGCCTGAAAGAGTTTGTCTTATACTGTAACTGAATCTTATTTTCTGCATATTTGTAGATATTTTCATAGATTCTTCCATGATCTGATTTACTGCAACTTGTTTTGTCTTCCTTCTGACAGTTTTCTTTGGTTCTTTTAAACTTTATAACAGCGCCTTTGGCATTATTCACAGCTTCTAAGTGAAAGTGTTCCTTTGTATAGCGGTTAATCGTAGGGAAATTCTAATTCAATCGAATAAAAATAGGGAAGAAATTGAAATGCATGCCTTCAATCTGAGCTTGTGACATTGTTCGATAAAGAAATTTGGACAATTTCTTCGAACACAAA